>CM076579.1:1531583125-1531695625 GCA_034641835.2 Pinus albicaulis
CCACCTACACCTATCCCCCTTCTGATCCCTTGCATGTCAACTATTACCAAGGTATAAGCACGTCATATGCATTTACCAATTCATATTAGTCTATGCCAAGGCCAAATGTTTCTCAACCTGGTTACCAAAATGTTTTCGTGAACCCTTATTATCCATTTTCACCACCTAGTGCTCCAGCCCCAACGAGACTAGTGCCCCAACCTTCCATGCCTCCACCACCTCTGCCATAACAACGCTTGCCTCCACAGAGTCAAGTGTATTCTCAACAAAGTGCTACCATTCCCCCTAACCCCAAGAGAAGGAATAAGGGGAAGGGTAAAAAAAACCAAAAACCTCAGGGTAATCAAGGAAACCAAGGTAGACAACCTAATGCTAATAAGGGTGACTAGCCTAATCCCACAACCTAGCAACATGGCGTACAACCTAAGAAAAAAAAGGCTCTTAGAACCAATAAATCGTGTGCTTGTTGCAAGACTTATGGCCATTACACACATGAACGTTCCCTTTTACTTCAGATGTGTTATGCATGGGAAGCTCAAACAACTAGTTCTATAGGATCCCATCCCATTGCTCAACCCCCTCCTTCTTATTCACAACCGACATTGCTTACCAATCCAAATTTCCTCGTCAAGGATATGTGGCCGCTCAACCCACCCAAAATCCTCCAGCTCCTCAACCTTCAGAACTTGGGAATTGAAATTACTAGATTCTCATGATGAATTTTGAACATATCAACCTCCAGAATTGGTCGTGCCAATATGACAATCCTCCTTATAATTCAATGACTCGTTCCCAAACCAAAGGTTCCACTGAGCCCCTTTTGTTACCAAATGGTACCTTACATATCCCTCCACCTAAGGTAGAGGTTCACCCTAAAATCACCAAAGGAACATTAGGTCGAAATGCTACTAGCACTCGAGTTGTCTATACTTACAGTATAGTAGATTACTTGGCACGGTCTCCTGTTGCCATGTCAACGTTGGAAGTCCTTTAGACGTGCCCATCCCAATGGAAATATCTACTATCTTCTTTATGCATTGTGGATCCTTTTGATGATAATTTGTTTTCTTTTATGTTGATAAAGAAAAAAATCCACCCCTTCCTTCATTCATTGCCTTTCAGATACATGTCTCTATAAAAACGCCATTGTTCAATGATGTATTGTAGACGAAGACACCTCCACTTGTCTCATGGATGATAGTGTGTGGAAACAACTTGGGTCCCCTAACCTGTCACCATCCACCTTCATCCTTAATGCATGGGATTGTCACCCCTTGCATCCACTAGGTTTATATCAGAATTTCCCCATCACTATTGTTGGCAAAACGATCATGATCAATATTGAAGTCATCGATGCCCCTTTAGATTATAACCTCTTTTTGGGTCCTAGTTACATGTATGCCACGTTAGTTTTTTCCTCTTCTCTCTTTCGTAAGATGTGTTTTCCCCATAATGGAAATATCGTCACTATCAATCAACTGACTTAGTATGACCCTCAGTCGCATACATCTCCTCAAAATACCATTTCATTGATGGTGCGAAATAAGACAACCCCTACCCTTACCGATGTTTCCCTTGGAGTCTATAAATATTCCACGCTACTTGGGGGGCTTATTTTGGCCCATCTCCTATTCCTTCTGAGCCTATCTCTTCGATTTCTTGCATGCTTCAAGCATCATGGGCCATTGGAAAGCATTTTTTTATGCCTTCCCAACAACTAGCTCCTCAACAATGCTCTTCTCAAGACTCAACTCGTCCTTCAGGAACAATTCCTCTTGGTTAGTTCCCTTCAGTTGGTGTCCCTCTAGGTCCTCCCCCCTCAGGTGGAGTTCCTCCAGGTCATTGGTCCTTTGGTAAAATACCCTTATTATTCCCACCACCGAGAATATTTTCTACTCATGTAATGGCTACGTTGAGTCTTCCTAACATGACTTTGGGGATCCCAATCTGGTACATTGATCCTCCTACAAACACTCTTCCTGACCAGCTCAAACCTTACATGGATTTGAATCTAGTTCAACCTATTCCTACCACCCCTTCCTTTGTTTCAGTTCCACAACAACCTCTGTAATAAACTACTCCTATCGCGAAAGAATCTGGTGAGGGGAGCAAAGCCCAGAAAAAGGGGGGAAAAGACAAGGTAACCCAAGCAACTCCCACTCCCCTTAAACCACCAAAGCCTTATCCTCCATGTGTGTTTTGTGATGGTCTTGGGCATGCCACCAATAATTATCCTGAACTCCCTCATGTTAAGAACGCGGTCTTAGATACTCTACCTAATCCTAACATTCCTGAGGTCCATGTTACCTTACTCGAGTCTGCAAAGAAGAATAAATAATTACGCACTAACCACCCTTGTGCTTTGTGCAATAAGTAAAAACATTTTTCACATAATTATCATCATCTCGAAGACTTCCATTATACACTTCAATTTATTCATGAGTTAGATGATGCTCGTAGTGACTCTACTTCCTCTCTACCTACGGTTTATGGCCCTAGTTCTTCGCCAAGGTAGGATGTTTCGCCCATTCTCTACTTATCATCATCCTTGGGATTGATATATTCATACCCTTTAGGATTTTCCTCTTGTACTTCTTTTGAACCATCTTCATAAGACACTTCGGTTTCAACATCGGTGGATGTCGCATCCACTAGTCATCCATCCCCTCTTTCTGATGATGTGTATGTGAACCATGTCTCCTGTTATCAAAAAATTGGACCTGATAGGATGCTTGATCATTCAACTTCATGTAACTATTTCAAACCTAATATTTTGACTGAGGCTTAGCCTCCTCCGCCTAAGAGGGCTCTCTCAAGGGTTAATGAATTGGATAAAAGTATAGATGGATAACTCTATGTAGGGTGATAAACAGATAAATGATAGAGATAGGTTGAGAATCACATTAGCAAGTACACATTAGGCTTATGGATTCAAAATAGTTTCAGTGACCAATGAATCTACTTAACATGGAATTTGAGGCATATCATAGTTTTAGTCAAGAAATAACACAACTGAAACTGTAAAAACATAGTCAGTTCATTTATATAGGAAGTCAGAGCACCTAAAGATGAATTCTGAGTAATATATATAAACACCACTGCAATAGGATAATAAGAGATGAAAATAGAATAGGAACACACCAAAACTCCTTCTGAATCCCAAGTTGGTTAAGTAGAAACTCTTTATATTAGCTGAAAACCAGTCAATTACAATAAGCACAGTCTTTTGCTAAAAATTTCCAACCCTTGACTAATTCGACTTCTTACTCTTTAATAGAAAATTTACAACATCAGATGATCTCATCTTAGGCTAGATACATCGAATTCCTTACTCTTGACACCTTGCATAACCATAATACATGGGATTTATTACAAAAATACAACTAATCTACTAAATAGTCCTATTACAAATAGGATTCAAAATCCTTATCTCTATCCATAACAGCCTTATCTAAATTAAATTACATCATTTTCCAAGTGTATCAACACATGGTCGAATCTGGAGTATAGGCTTCAACTCTTCATGACCATATTTATGTCCTCCACCAAAATAGGAAACAGTCCCCTGTTTTTTAGGCATAGGGTCCTTTGCACTCTTGGAACATTTTGACCATCATGAACTCATTATTTTGAGGTCCTTAGTTTTTTGAAATTCAATTAACACATGCCAAAACTCCTCCTTAAGCTCCAGTTGTCCAAAACCATATTCAAATTGTTCAAATGAGCTGTAATACACTGCGCTACGAAGACAAAGCAGTTTCGTAGCGCCTTTCGTAGTGCTGCCCTTTAACCCTTTTTTCTTCAAGTTTTTGACTTCTTTCCTCCAAAACTATCTTAATTTCCTTTAAATACATCCTCCCTATAAATTTCAGTTCTTGATCCATTATTTTACCCCTCAAAAGTTGATGAAAAAGGGCATGAAAAACTGCTACAACAGTTTCATAGCACTTTTCTCTCTTTTGACACTATCTGCGCTACGAAACTACTGAGTGGGAAGTTTTGTCAAAAAATTTCCAAAGTGTAAATTTTAAATGTGCCAAAAACTCAAAATAAACCTGATCCATCATTTAAAAACCATATCAACTAAAAAAACACAGTCATTCCAGCCTTCATGAGGTCCCTTCTTCAATTTCACTTGATTTAGCTATTGACTCTTCAATAACTATTATTTTAATACCTCTACTCTTTAACTCATATTGAATCAATTTCAGTTGTTACTCCAAGTCCTCCACTTGATCTTCAAGTCTTTTTTTATTAGCTCTCAAGTGATTATTTATTACTCTGACAAACTTGGCTTCCTTAATTGCTGGGACTGTCCATTTGAAAAACCGATATGCACTACTTGGAGTTTCAGAAATAGAACTAGTTTGACCTTCCCACAGTGCCTTCATTCTTTTAAACTCTACTTTCTCAACACTGTGCTTTCTAGCCCTCTTTCTCATCACATCAATTTCTTGGTTTTCCAACCTCAATTTTTCCTCAAGATGTTGAAACTTTGTCATTTCTTCTTTTCTCTTCTTTGTTCTGCTGGTTGTATGCTTCATTGTAGGTGATGAGATATCAAAAACTTCTTCAGGATTTTTAGTTGTCTCAATAGATTTTGAACTTCCTGGCTGCCTTCCTTGAGTTTCTTAGCATGCCTAGTTATAGGCTTTCTTGCTTGAAAGATGAAAGCTGCATCTTCCCCCTCAAACTCAAGCTTCTTTGCAGACTTAGCCCTTTTCTGTTTATTCTCATCTTCCCCAATGAATTCAACTTAAACGATGGGTGTCTCCTCTATGTCAATAGCATGAAGGATGTCATCTAAATTTCCCTTTTTTACTGGGCTATCCTCTGTAACAATTGTCTTCCCTTTTAATGCCACTGCCTGGATTCTTGTTACTTTTTGGATTTCCTTCTTGCTAACAACTTGTTTCTTTTTTGCCTCTTTGACAATATTTGACCTCTATTTTGCAGATGATGGAGTTAGTGTATCAAGAAATTGTGTCTGCTCTGCCCTTTTCTCAATTTTCTTCCTTGGTTTCAGTTTTGCAAATTCATTTGGTTTTGCAACCATAGGTTGACTAGGCTCTGCTACTGGTGGTGATGGAACTCCTTTAGTTTTAGGGTTTCTTACAGGGGTTAGGGTTTCCAACTCAAAACCATTTATAAACAAGAAATATTACCAATCCCTGCCTATTTTCTAGAGTTCATCTAAAATCAATAACTTCATTAAACCATGATGAAATAAGGAAGTTTCACTACCTTCAGATTTTTCTTGTACTTTATCAACCATTTTTTCAAGACTCATGTGCAGATAAAAAGGCAAATTGAGTGAAATATTACCAGTGAAATGCAAAAGCAACTTGAAATCAAATGTGTAAACCTTATGATATCTACCTTCACATGTAAAATACTTCTGAATGTTGAGCAACAGCTTTGAATAAGTTTCTTTGATGCAGCTTCTAGGGATAGCGTTATTAAGGTCCATGTCTGCATACTCAGGCTTCATGAATTCTTTACATTTCTCCATATCAAATTTGAAACCTTTGAACCAAGTTTCTTGACCTCTTGGTACCTCTGTAATAGTAGAAATGATCTCTGGTGTAATTGACATACTTAGCATCCCAACCTTAGTAGTTGTTCCGTTGAAGTTCATCGCAAAATCCTTTGAAACTTGTGTGTGACAACCCTACATTTTTTCACAAAACCGAAGGCAACCTACTCTTTTTAATGCCTCCATCACTATTAGGTCTTCAATTATTGCCTTCATATCTTCAGGCTCATGCCTTAAGCAGTGTCCCCCTCTGTGAACTTTCTTTTCCTCTGCCATGCTTCTCAAAAATCATGTCAGCCTCGCTTGAATATGTGAAACAATAGCCTCGCTTGATAGGGATGAAGAAAACCTTTGTATAAAACAGTCACAAGTTTGGATTTAGCACTTCAAAGCTCAGACATCTCAAATGGAAGCAAAGGAAACAACAATGACCAATTAGGCAAGATTTTGAATTTAAAATTTCATCTCATAACTGAATGATGCCTCATTCATACCCTATCATGACAGTGATGACTGAAACGTGGGTAAGTACATTGAATTTCATCATTAACTAACTCATCATACCACAAACTTACCATTTCTCAACTGTTTCTGACCTTTTCCAGCTCAGATGACAAGACAGTTTCGAAACCGCGCTTTCATAGCGCGTGCAACGTATTTTTTCCTATTTGCGCTATGAAACTATTAGCGCTTTCGTAGCCCAAATCAACTTTTTTGAACTAGTGGCACTACGAAAATGAGGTTTCTTGGCTAATTGAACAGTTTTAACACGAAATTTTTTAGGAAATGACCCACAAATAAAAATGATGGATATTTGACATGAAGGGACTTAAAATAAGACTTTATCATAACCTAAGGATGGCCTTTAAAATATAAAAATATAAAAACTACCCTTGATTAAATCCTAAATTGACTTCTAAACCCAATTTTGAACCATGACCAAAAACAAACTTGACACAATGATGTTTTGAATTTTTATTTTTTTTTGGGTGATAACATCTCCCATGATGATGATTGGTTCAATTACCCCTTAATTTGAACCCAATAATTCGAACCACATCCACCTTGTGGCCATTACATTACATTTCCACACATTCTCGTAAACCCTCCTAGTGTGTTTGGTAGTGCTGATTCTAGTACCATTATTCTTCCCTATGTTGAAGAACCTCTAGAATATAATATCACTCTAGATCACCCTAGGGATGACCCATTTAATCATCCCTCCATCTCACATCAAAAACCCAGCCCCTTTGACATTGTTGTTGGTCAACCACAGTGTCATCTAGGTGAGCATCAATTCGTTATTTTCAAAGCCACTCTTTGTTATGGTGACACCATATATGCGAACCCAAAAATGTATTCCCTTTGAATCGTATATGTAGTTCCACGTGAGATTGGTAATCCACCATTTCCTATCTCCTATTGCATCTATCCATTTTCCCACAAGAATACATCCATAAAACAAACAAATGGTGAATCACATCGTCAAAATGATGCATAACCATATTATGTGTCAAAATATCCATCATACAATGTTTGGATCGGTTGACAGGAAAAATCTGTCCGGCCAACAGCAAGGGATATCCCCAGTAAAAGGTCCCAATTATACCTTGAACCGTTTAGAATAGGGATCCCGTCCGGGGTGTGGGTCCATCTACCGTTGATTTCTCCTTTTTTTGCGTCTCGCTTAAACTCTATAAAACAGTGGATACACACCTAATCAAATGATACAAGACATATGATTGATGCATTAAATTTACATATAACACTATGAGTAGCAAGAGGAAATAATAAAGCATGAAGACCGAAGGAAGTGTTGTTAACAACACTTCATTAGGGTCATGCTTGTAAACTGTTCTGACCACAAAAGAAACAATTCCTCATGGCAAGAACACCCTTCACTTCCTAAAAGTTTTAAATGATAACACAAATGCTAATAAACGAAGTCATCAGCGTTCGTTAAGAAAGTGAAATGAACTCAACCACCATTAACATACTCAGCAAACTGTTATGCAATTGTGATATGAATTGAAGATACAGTTCCCTTAATCTAAAGATGTTCAGAAACTGAAAATATAATACTCAATAGCGCTCATAAATATGACAACACCAGATCCACAAAGGGATTTTTCAAAATGCTTGTATTCATGCTCAAATGTATAATCCTCTGGTAATACAATGTACTCAGCTCGAGTCCCAAAACAAAGGTCCTATATCCTAGCTCTCGAAAGGAGTATTTATAAGACAAAACTTGCCCTTTGGGCTTCCTTGACTTTTTGTCTTCCTGACCGTCGGGTTTCCTTGCGGCCCGCGACCTAGGACAATCCGCGACCTGCGACCTCGGACCATCCGCGACCCGCGACCTTGGGCAGATATGCAACCTGCGACCTGGATTAAATCTGCGACTTGCGACTTGCCTGAATTTTGCGACTTGCGACCCTCAGCAATCCGCGACCTGCAACCTGAGGAAATCCGCGACCTGCGACCTGAGGAAATTTGCGACCTGCGACCAGCAACCGCGACTCTGCGCACCACCAAGATATGCGACTCGGCGACTGCGTACTGACTTGGGACCTTGCCAGGACCCTTTGATGCATTTCTTTTTCTGAGATATCATAGCCTCGCTCTCCAAAGGACAACCTTAGCTTTTTCTACGGAAACAAGAGTCTTATCCGTTGGTGAGGCTCGGCCATGCTAAAGGAATTTTCAGGAGCGGATAAGGGAAAGCGGTGTTTCGTTTTGAGTGAGAAACCGAGCGTCCACATACGATGAGTTTCGAGATTACTGATTTGAAACCTAGCTTCACATCCTCCGTGAGAGAGCTACTTAATTTGGGTGGACATTAATGTTTCCTTGTATTACCTCGTAAGACAATGAGTAAATCAGCATCTTCTCATATAACTCCGCATAAGTGTAGGAATTAAATCATTCATATATATATACACACATTAGGGAATCAACACATGAAATGCGATACCTTTGTCAAAGCCAAAATTAGTTGGACCCCGTGTAGTCAAATGTTGTGCCATTAAGTCATCAAAGAGAATGCCTTATGTAGGCTTCCCTAAGCTCCTTAATCACCGCACTTTATCTTCAACATTTTCCTCGCACCCACCAAGTCGGGGTTGCGTTCTCGGTATGAGGAAGCGTTTACTCTCCTCATGCTCATCAATCTAGTTCACTTAGGTGTTTAGAGTGTACCAAGACGAGTTTCCAACCGTGTACATTCAATAGTCTTGAATGGTACTTTTGCAAAAGGTGTATGTTAATCTTCGAACCCCTTGTATCTCTTCGACGGCAATGCAAACAGTAAAAGGAATCCTCCCCGAGATTGATTATCAAGCAAATTCTATATTGCCATGTAGGCAAAGTAGCACCATTTTCAACTACGGTCTTAAAACCATTGTAATTCTACCACATATATACTTTGCCATTGTTTATTTAACCTCACCATTATAAAATGATGACCACCGTACGAACATATGCCATAGGCTCCACGTGAACTATTAATAAATCCTTCATGTAAATGTGCAACATTCTTTAAACTGGTTTGGAAGATGATGATATCGTTCATTTTCATTGGTGCAAACTAGTATGTTTCCATGACTCAGCGACCTAGTCGCGTAGTCGCATGGTCGGGGAGTCGCATCCCAGTCATATTTTCATTCTCTGCGACCTGGCAACTTGGTTGCACAGTCGCATGGTCGTGTGATCGCGTTTTGGGTCACTTTGCACGTTCTGCGACCTGGTCGCACAGTCGCAAGGTCGGGCGGTCACATCTGCTGGAAAACTCCCATGTTTGTGACCCTGCAACTCGAGGGGTTGTAGAGGCTTAACTTATGGATGGTCGTGTTTGGTATCGCTGCCCTTGCTTTTTCTAGCCCGATCGGTAGGATCATTATCCAGGTGAAACCCAGCTCACAAATTTGCTCTTTCTCGCCTTACTAGTTTGGAACTGCATCTTCCACATCAGGCGGCTTGCTTCTGGTTCGAAGCTCTTGCTATTAGCGTGTTATTTGAGTTGCGTTCAAACCCACGCACGACACCCAAACAATGTGGCCTCGCTCTGCATGCCTGAGCTTTGTTTAAAAATGAACTGATGAAGCAATATCCCCCGAAAATCATTTTCTTGACTGCTTTAGATTCACGTTATGTATAGGCCGAGCTGAGAGTAGCATCGATTTCCTTTTCGATAGCCACGCGAGATGCGCTCTCTTCTTTTCACCCTGCAAATTTAACGAGAGGATTCTCTATGCCTTTTCCCTGTATTCCGCTTTCGTGGTAAGCTCCTCCTTCCCTCACGAGCCTGCGCTCAAATACATATTACCAAGGAGCTCGCAGTCTCACATATCATTTTCTCGGTTGTGTGTTTTGGTTCTGTCTCCGATAAACCCGCATTCTTTGTTGTGCAAGCCTATATATATCTGGCGTTTTCTTCTTGACATGGCCTGAAGTCGCAGCATGCCGAGATGCCGCGAATGTGTCGCGTGCCAAAATTTTCTGTGTTTACGTGGGGAAGATTTCGAGAAACACCGTGGTTTGAACCCAGGAGTCTCGGGCCTCTGTCAACAATTCTAACGCGCTTAATAAAGGGAGATTTCGATTAGCAGAGTTCTCTCATCAACCTCTCAAGATATCCTCTACTCAACCGTCCCAATATTCTGACAATTAAAACCTCAAAATAATTGATTTATACTGTTGACCATATGCGCATTTTAACCTGGTCGCCTCCCAAGGCTTAACGACACGCAGGCGTGTACTTTATGAACATTTATTTATGTTCATGTCGCGTTACAATCCTCTCTTTTGTTTTTATACATATTCCACAACAGCCAGTGTTCGAATCCCTTTGCAGTCAATACCCCAGGGCTTTCTCGTATCGTTGCGACTGTAATTGCGCTCGAAAATGCTTGCACCAGGGCCGCTTCATGCGTGTGATACTGAAATTTTATGGTTTCCGCTCCCTCGTTTGCACATAGCAACATAATTATCACTTGTGCATGGTAGCATGCATTGGGCAGCCTGCGTCCATGTAATGCAGCATGGAGAGTAGGGATTCACGCTATCCATCTCACTGTGAACAAATATCAGAAGCTTTGATGGGGAATGAGACGCGTGGAAGATCATTATGGAGTTGATTATAGCACATGAATCTGTGTTTTTTGATTAAAAAATGATTTTACAACCATGCATATCGTAACCTCCTCCAGCAAAGCCATGACTCTGCACTGTTTGCAACGTAGGTGATGGTTCGTCAACTTTCTACAACTCTGGTCCTTTTTGGCTATCATCGCACCGTAGTTATTATAATATTTCGCTGCCATGTGAAAACATGACTTTGGACCACCAAATATATATATCTGCTCCAAACCTTTTAACATAGGTTGAAAACTTCAGCACAAAAGTATTGTTTTGAAACCATATGTGTTTGCGCCTTGGCTTAAATATACAACGTAACCTTGGTCCATCGAATGTGCGCCCACTTGTAATGTTTTCACATAGTTCTACTCCACGATCTCCTATGATTTTGAAACCATATGATTTTTTGCCTTGGTTTAATTATATAATATTTAAAACCATAACCTTGGTCCATAAATTTGCACCCATCGTGTAGCTTAGGTTTAACAAAGATTGCTTCTCAAAGGTGCGTTTAGATATTTGAAATTGTGCCAAAACTACTAATGCACCAATTTCTTGAACAATCAAGCCTAAATATCACCAAAAAACCTACACCTGTACTTTGATGGATGATGAGGAACTGAAAGAAGTGTCAGATTTAAAGCAACGAACTCTATAGTTCATTATTGTTCCCAGAAACAATTGAGACCTATAAACTTGCAGAGACTGGATAATACTCCTGGATCACTCCTACTTTGTCGATGCAAATCCAAAATTAATCACCAAATTGACAGTGATGACCCTTCAGATGCTTATCATGACGCATTTTGAACCCGTGGACCATTTCATTCAACTGCGGAAAATAGAAAAACCCTTTTAGCTGTGCCATTGTCTTGCCACCATCAACATGTGCGCTTTCGCACTATAGCTCGGCACGAAAAAACCTTGAATGAGATTTTCATTCTCTATGGAAATCTTCTAAGTCCACTTTGTTCACCAGGATATACTTCAGGCTAGACTTGTCGAAGTAGTGAAATATGTTCCTTTGCGTGCACACATCAACATTGAGCTAGTATTGTGCAGGATCTTCAAAACTTCTTTTAAGGTGAAATATCCACCATCTCAGAAAATACTCCATCAGGTCCCTCCGTAAGCTTAGATCATATCAAATGCTTCTGATTTGTGTGATATGGAATCCGGTATGGACATTTCCAAATGGAGCGTTTCTAACTATCTGGTGTGCACTAGTGAAGAAAGCCTTTTGCATCAGTGACATAAAAGGTTCTTTCTCTGATAAACATGTATCACACCATCCTCCTTTTAACAGTACTGGTCACTTGCTCCTCCTCCTCCGCTGTTTCACGACTTTGGCTTTGTTGTTGAGCTAGATTTTATTTCCCTTGATGTCGTGACAAAATTGAGGAGTTTATCAGTCGTGGGATTGACCTGTGTAAAAAATCATAGCATTAATTAGTCCACAGTTATTCTTCGCGAATGGTGCCCCTAGATAAATTATATGATACCAACGAGCTTAAAATAAGTATTCAATCAACATGCTTAATGACCCATGGTGAGAGGGCTTTTAATTGTCAATACACAAAAATATTTCCATTTAAATGTATGCATGACAATCTCTTTACACATGGCGCGACTGCGGTAAGAGTATTCTCGTCATGATGGTGAGAAGGCTCGCGAGGGGCTTGGGACAGGTTGCAAGGATGACATTGACCGTAGGTCAGGCGAAATACCTTAAGGACTAAGTGAGCAGGGGGGACCCAAAATTTCGAATATACCCAAAATTTTGGGTGCTGTTGTAGCGGCTACAATAGGATCTCACTACTTTAAATACATCCCACATCATGCTATAACCATACATACAAAAATGGGGGCACCTACGCCCCTATCCTTAATCACTATCCTTTGGAGGGTCTCGAGCTAATGGAGCCACTACCCCAACTCGAAGGTCTATGACTACCTAATCGGCCATAGATGTGCGCCTCATGATAGCCCACCACTTAGAGGTAAGACTCGTACACACATTTGTGTATTGATCTTCTATCTTGTGCCATCCACGCTCTGTCACACAGGTTTGTACCAGGTTGAACCTACAAAAAATATCCTCCAATAATGCATCATTATCTAACCTTTTCTATGATGTTGATCCCCTTTGATCTGTAGCGGTAGGTGTTGTAGCTCGTCCCGCATATCCTGCCAACTTCACCGATGCTATATCTACATTTCAAAAGTTTGAAAATTAGTACCATATACATACATTTTCTAAACTATGCATGCAACAAAAATACAGCAAATATTACTTACCATTTGGTCCCCATGCTCGTCCTAGTGGAAGTGGTTGCTCAAGACCCCCGTGGAAGTTCATACCACTGTATGGATAGCACTCTATGTAGAGTGGCATATTATCCTAGTGGGAAAAAAACTCAAGTCAGAACACACATCTGACTCCTCCTCCTCTAGCCTACTGTAATAGCTATCCTTAATGGCGCATCCTAGGCTCTTGTGGGCCCCCATAACAGGTCTGCACATGTGGTTGTATGATAGGGATATTATCAAATAATAATGAGAATAATACTATCCAAAATAAATAGTTACCATTGGTTTCTCACCTTCATAAACCCATATGATGTTTCAATGACATCATTAACATTTGGGCCCACTCATAGTGGGTCCCTACGAGCAGACTCTCTACTAGCATCATCTACCCTCTAATAATGTGGTGGAAAGCATGGCTACCCAATATGTGCACCATTGTTGTGGCTGTAGCCCGTGTCTCTAGTCTCTCCAAATCATACATCTGGATACTTTTTTCCTTTACACGAGTACTCAATATGTAGTGGTGATCCACAAAATCCACAACATGCCTCCCATGAGGAAGCACTAGATGTATCTCTCCCACCACCCCCAATGGTGGCAACCCTATCAAGAAATATATGTCATGGATACTGATCTTGATCGCATTTCCATGTATCATAAACTCCTCCTGATATGGATCCCAATACCTCACAATTCATCATAATAATGGTTCACCATCCCTCATCAATGGGTTATCAAGGAACTTGAGTAATCCATAACGTATAAGATCCCCTCTGACAGCTTGGTTTCCCTCAACTTGAGAGTGTAGATCATGAAAGTCTCGTTCTCACCATACAAAATTTAGCTCTGCCATACCTACAAATACCATTATCTTTTGTCAGTATTAGAGCCATGATATTCATTTCTAGACTTCAACTTTATTTTCCAGGAGATTACCCAGCACTACTTTTCCCTTAGGTCTAGAACCTAGTTTTTCCACCAAAAACTGCGCTGGGCACACTTTTTTGTTCTTTTCATACACTCTAGAGTGAAAAAAAAGGCCCAACATATGTGTTTCGATTAAGTGGAAAAGAAAGGGTCTCCCTCAACCAACTGAAGACCTAATATGGAAATCTAATCCATAGAAACTGATGAGTGGGGCTAGGCCACCTACCTGAAAGTCGCAGATCCAGATTTTGATGGTTTTTTTTTTCTGTTATGAGCTCACCAAGATTCAGGGTCTCCTACTCCTCTCCAAATTCTCCAATAGTTCAATGTAAAAATGAATTGGATTTGGGGGCAAGAATCCATTTTATAGGAACAGCCCTAGTTTTTCCGTTGGCAATTACAAGCAAACCGTAGCTCAGTTTGACAAACTATCAGCACCATTGGAAAGCTCTCATCAAGCACTATAATGGGCCTCTATTCATTTTTAATAATTTTAAACTTCACAAGGAAGCCATTTTTTCCATGAGGTCTAATTTTGTCGCCTATCAAAATCGAATCTCTTCATATCAGTCACCTATACTTTGACACCACTTTGCCTTTCCACTTGTCTTATAACGTGTTGAGTTTCATTGTGAGTAACCATTATTTACTAATGTTTTTATGGCCCCCCTTTGGGCCTCTCCTATGTGGCAGCATCATAGAGTAATCCTTTTCAGAGCATCAGAGATGAGTCATCCCCGCATCCATGGAGTTTTTTCAGAGTCCCATCAAGTCCTATTACATTAAATAATACCTCTTTGCATTGAATCCACCCCATTTTTCTCACATTTGGCATCCAACTATTTTGTTCTATCTTTAAAAAGCCTCTATCTGAGTAATTGACCATCCCATTTGGAATTGAGTAAGTTCCTGCCAAGTCAACCATGCATATTATGCTCTTACAAGGGAAGTTACCAGTCCAACAGTTCCATCATTCCTCCACCATCATCCTTGGTTTCAATTTATATCATTCACAATACTATATCCCTTGCACCTTTGTTGAGGAATACTCATTGCCTCAAATTGGCCCTCTTTTGTCGACATCAACACATCCATTCTAGTAGAGCAGTCTAGAGGGCAGTGTACCTTGGTCCCAACTTTCATCATTGTTAGATACCTCATATCAAGCAAAGGGAATCATTATTTCCCTTTGACTTGGTTGTTTCTCGTGTGCTCGACTTCAACACATTAGCACACATTTGAGAATTGTACACTTGATGGTCCAA
This sequence comes from Pinus albicaulis, assembly GCA_034641835.2. NCBI lineage: Eukaryota > Viridiplantae > Streptophyta > Pinopsida > Pinales > Pinaceae > Pinus > Pinus albicaulis. Next base: position 1,531,598,303 of record CM076579.1, read on the forward strand.
TGATCCACCAGATTGTACCAATATTTCTCGGGTGTGTGTGATATGTCCAGAACTCATGAGGGGGTGGCCCTTCAGGCAACCCCCCACATTCCTAGATGACAACATATTATGATCCATCCTCAGATGCAGTTTCGTAGATTTGACTGGCTTAGTTTCCGCCGATCGCAAAGCCCACAACATGCACTTCTCTTTCAGATGGTCCATTCAGATCTTTAGAGTCCTTTCCTATTCAACATGGCTCCTTTGGTTGTGATCTCCCCTCAGCATATCAACTTGGGGGGGATTATGTCTCATGCTATGTAGCTCAGACCCACAATGTTGGGCACATCATTTTCACTTGTACTTGGTTTTCTTGATGGGTATGGGTATGCCTCCCTCACCTCATTGAGATCATGTACTTGAACAATTTCCTAAATAAATATATTTGACCATTTCCAATATATTTTCCCTCTCAAAAAATATAATAAAATATTCACAACAACTAGATTTGGATTTAGTCAATAATATTTTATTACTTTATAATTCTCAATCTATCTCAATATTTTGTTATAAATAAATGGGTTTTCTCCTCATTCTTCACCATGGTCATTCTCACCATCTCCATTATCATCTCATAACCTTTTATCTCCCACTTGATTTCAAGCATCCATTGTTTTCCTTTTCCCATAGCATACCACACCAGCGGGAGAGAGATTAATATTCTTGAAGCGCAAGGTCAAGAAGGACCAATCCAATGGAGGGGGTTATATACACCCAAGTTTTTAAATTATCCTCATAGGTGTTATATTTTCATTATCAATAAAATTAATCATTCTTATTTTCCACTGGGCTCTCATGCTATGATTTTTTGTTATATTTTTTTCTATATTTGTATTTTATTTTCTGCAAGCTTTTCATCGTTTTTTTTTTTTTTAAGGTTTAGCAAGCACATTTACAACCATACTTTTGTTGTTAGGACTGAATTTCACCAACAGTTTAAGTGAAAAAATTTTGGTACACTTGATAATAATTTTCATAATAAAAACAGAGGTGGTGCTTCAGATCAACTTCTTTTTCTTGGGACTTGAACCATAAAAGTTTTTCTTTCACTCTGCCCTTGGTAACCTAACTCATAGCCCAAGTGATATGAGCGAATCCCAACACGAGCCTTCAATAAAAATTGGCAAGACCCAAAACATTGTGAAGCTCTGTTAGAGTGGTCGAGACTGGCCAATCCCAAATGACTTGGATCTTAGCCAGATCCACATGCATGCCTTTCTCATCAATGTTGTATCCTAGATATTGGACATGGCTCATGCCAAATGTGCATTTCTCCAATTTGGCACATAGTTTTTTTTTCCGCAAGGTTTGAAGGACCTGTTGAATGTATTGTAGGTGCTCTTCCCAACTCTTGCTAAAGATGAGAATGTCTTTGTTATCACTAGAAAATCAGACAAGAAAAGATGACATTATTTAATGTCAGGAAGAAGGATTTACAGGGCTGAGAGACATTAGATAATCTAAATTATTTAAAAATCAACAAGGTCTAAAATGAAAAATCAAGTTGCACACTAAAAGAACTAATGAAATGCGCCATGGCGCATAATTCTTCGATAAGCGCGCCTTGCACAAATTTTCCTCAAAAAGCCGCACGGCCTTGAAAGTGGCGGAAGTCACTTTCCGGGACCACAAGGCACAATCCAGGACATTGATCCCACACTTGAGGCCGCCTAAGGATAGCCTCCCAAGCCTCATTAGGATCTCAAGGGAGCACATAATGGAATAAATGTGGCACACAATGGAATCACCCTCCTCTCTCGAGTCACCATCCATAATGTACCAAGAGAGGGAAGGAGGATGTAGCCATTATCTTACCCTTGCTTTGAGAGTGAATCAGAAAGAAAAAAAATTTCTCGGTTTGGGATATGATCTTACTGAATTTCTTAGCAGAGATCAAAGAGATGGCGGTAGGCTAGGCTACATCCAGTATCTTATATAACTTATCGACCAAATTAAAAATAACAATGTGGGGCCTCAACTCATACATAACATGACACTTCCACAAGTATGGTTGGAATAATAACACATCACAAACTTCAAGAGGATAAACATCACATAGAACCTCATACGTGAAGGGCTTGTTGTTGTAGCAATGATGACACTGCTAGATGACGCAGAGATCTCGTCCTTGATGAACCTACCAGTGTGGGTGTGATGTGGTCGGTAGGACCAACTGCTTCATGACCTCTGCTGAAGCAAGGCTCTTTTGGCTCCTGTTGTTGACAATGAACTGCAACAGAGAACCTTTCACCCACATATGTGAGTGGAAGAGATGCTCCCCCTCCTCTGGATCTTCAGGCTCAATCTTCTGGACCTTGGTGGTGGAAATGGTGGCATTAGGTTATGCGTTAATAATCTGCTTCCCCTTATCATTCTGTTGAAATTCAACAAGAAAATTTCAGCACCCACGCCTAATGAATTAAGCACCTACACTAGGGTGGGGCCCACATGGCTATTTTTGGTGCATTTCTATTTTAGTCATCCCTTAATTAAGATGGAAAATAAAATGTAATTTAGTCTCAAAAATAACTTGTAATAGTTAAATGAGAGTGATAAACTCAGTTAGCTCATGGATTTTGAGTTAGAGGTAATTGGTGAGGCATGTAGAGTAATTCTAGTTGTAACAAAGTTCAAAATGCAGTGGTGCATTAGTTAATGCAGGTTGTAATCAGTTTAACTCAGTTAAGTGACTTAGACTCAGTTGTGCTAGTTGTAACTGCTTGATACACTAGTGACAGATCAAGTGAATTAAATTTTAATTAATTCACATTCAGTGATCTCACATGCAACTGAGGATTTACTATTGTTAGTTGCATGCATGTAAAATCTAGTGGAGACCCAGTTGAGATCTAGGTGAAAGGGAATTTGAATATCAGTTGTATGATTATTGGGTTACACCCATGAAACCAAACACCCATTGGAGTGCCCATGATACTTGCGCAGTCAAGGAAGGCCAAAATTCCTACTCTTTAGGGATTGCATTCATCAGGGATTGAAGGAATTCACTGACAATAATGTTCCTAAACCCATTGTGACAGATGCTGCAAATCTTGATGCATGGCAAAAGAAAGTGGCAAAGGCGAGGAGGATCCTATTTGAGGGAGTATGATACCACATTGTCTCAAGCCTCCATGGGAAAGCCACACCATATGCAATGTGGAAGGCTTTGACGGATCTATTCCAGAGAAGCAATGACCATAGGAAATTGGCACTCGATGATAAACAATGGAAGATCAAGATGGAGAAGGGTGACTCCATACCAAAATATCTAATAAACTTTGTCCAATGTCGGTATGAACTAGGGAGCAGTGGTATAACTGTTGTTGATGATAATTTGGTGAGCTTGGCTCTCCTAGGACTTCCCAAGAGTTGGCACAATTATCAAGACTCTGTCAATGGAAGGGAAAACTTTTCAGATTGGGAATGATTGTGGTCAGATTTGATGAGGAAGGAGTTCAGACGGAATACGAGAGATGGATCTTCATCTAAGAATGAAGATGAAGAAGATTTTGCTTTGGCTACCAAGGTGAAGAAGGGGAAGGGGAAGAAATTCCATTCTAAATCTGAGTCCAAAATGGTAAGAAGCAGGGCATGTCCAAGGTGAAGTCTTTTCACTGTCACGAGCATAGGCATTTTTCTACTAACTGTCCACAAAAGAAGAATAACAAGAAGGATGGAAGATTTGCAGCTAGTGAGGCTTTGACCTCACAATTTGAGCTTGAATTTCCTTTCACATGACAGGAGACAAGGAACTTTTCAGTGACTTGGAGGAGAAGGATCTCTAGATGCATATTGAAATGGCGATGACGGGTGGTATAGTGCTATTGAGATTGGTACCATTACCTTCCAGAGGTAGTCAGGTAAACCCTTTCAATTAAAATATGTAATGCATGTACCACGTTTGAAGATAAATTTAGTCTCAGTCGCAATGTTGGAGGATAGAGGCTATGATGTTTTTTTTAGTGAAGGAAAAGCTTTCCTACGACACCAAACAATAGGACAAGACAAGAGGATAGGGATTCGAGTTAAGAATCTCTACAAGCTGGAGATAGATGGTTGCGCAACAATGATGGGCAAGGCGGATCAAGTGGTGAGTTGGGATGAGGTTGGGTCATCTTAACCATGGAGCCTTGAAAGTCATGAAAAATATTTCTACTAGTCTTCCCAGGGGTACAGTTGCGCAATCAGACACATGCAAGGGATGTACTATGGAAAAATATGTAAAGGCCACTTTTCACGAGAAGGAGAACTGATATTCGGGGATCCTTGAGAGGGTTCACACAGACATGTGTGGACCATTCTCTATTGCTTCGACAACAAAACATAAGTACTATGTAATATTTGTTGAATAATTTTCTCGTAATTGTTGGATCTTCATAAAGAATAAATATCAGACACTCTCTAAGTTTGTTGAGTTTAAGGCACTGGTGGAGAAAGAGTCGGGGAAGCAAGTGGAAGCTCTTAGGAGCGATAATTATGGATAATACATCTCTAACAAATTCAAGAACTTCTACAGCAAAGAAGGAATTCGAAGAGAACTGATAGCACCTCATAACCCACAGCGAATGGGGTCATGGAAAGAAATAACAGAATAATCGTGGGTGCAGCAAGAGTGATGTTGCATTATCAAGGCCTACCGATGCATCTGTGGGCAGAAGCATGCACCACTGCGATATTTGTGCAAAACTGCTGTCCTCATAGGATACTTGGCATGAGTACACATGAAGAGGCTTTCATTGGTAAGAAACATGATGTTTCAAACTTTAAGATTTTTGGCTCATTTGTTTATGTGCATGTGACCAAAGACGCCAGGAAGAAGCTGGAACTGACAGTTGAGATCGAGATTTTTGTGGGGTACACTGAAACACCCCATAATTATCAAGGGTATTTTCCAAGAAACAAAATGACTGTTGTACGATGGGATATAAAATTTGATGAGGAGAAAGCCATGTGGTTGTCCCTTGAGAGGGTACGGGACTTGCATGCAGAGGAGGAACTGTTGGTTCCCAAGGATGAGCCTCAAGATGTGGATCAGCCACATGCGGAGGATCATGGAGTGGAGGAAAACACCTTGTCCCTTGAGAGGGTACGGGACTTGCATGCAGAGGAGGAACTGTTGGTTCCCAAGGATGAGCCTCAAGATGTGGATCAGCCACATGCGGAGGATCATGGAGTGGAGGAAAACACTCATGTAGAGCCATCCATCAGAAATGGTAGAAGGCACACCACGGAAGTTGATAGATTGAGACTTGATGTTGCGGAGAATGTAGGAGCCCCTACTTCACAACACAGATAGAGATAGTCTCCTGACTGATTTACTGGATACATGGCTCTTATGAGCAAATGTATTGTGACTGAACCATCTTCCTTTCAGGAAGCAGTGCAGAAACCAAGTTGGGTTGATGCAATGGTGGAGGATTATGACCCCATTGTCAAGAACAATGCAAGGGAGATTGTCCCAAGACCGGTCGGAAAATCAATGGTTGGATCGAGATGGATCTACAAGGTAAAGCAAGTTGTTGATGGGAGTGTGGAGAAATACAAGGCCAGATTTGTGGCCCGAGGATTCTCACAGATCGAGGGGATCGATTATGATGAGACTTTTGCACCTGTAGCAAGGTACTCTTCCATTAGATCCATACTTGCACTCTCAACACAGATGGGCTAGCACATTCATCAAATGGATGTGAAAATTGTGTTTCTCAATGGGATCATTGAGGAAGAGGTGTACATAGAGCAGCCTGAAGGTTTTGAGATCTTCAACAGTGAATGGCATGTGTTCCGACTCAAAAGAGCATTGTATGGACTGAAGCAAGCACCTCGTTCTTGGTACACTCATATAGACAGCTATTTCACTGGACTGGGCTTCACAAAAAGTGAAGTAGATGCAAACATGTACCAAATTGTGGTTGAGGGTAAGCTATTGATTATTTTTCTTTATTTTTATGATCTAATTTTGACTGGTGATGATCAGTTGATACATTCATGCAAGGAGGATCTTGCAAGGGAGTTTGAAATGAAGGACATGAGACTCCTTCATTATTTCCTTGGATTGGAAATATGGAAACGGGATGGTAAAATTTTTGTCTCAAGGAAAGTATGCAAAGGAGATACTAGGGAAGTTTCACATGGAGAGCTGCAAACCCATGGATACTCCTCTTCCAGGAAATTGGAGGAAAGAGGATCTACTTCTGGAGAGGTAGTGGATGCTATTGTCTACAAGAAGTTAGTTTTTTCAATGATGTATCTAGTGAACACAAGACCAGACATTTGCTACGCATTTAACCAACTGATTCAAGCTATGGTTAAGCCTATCAAGCTATTTGGAAGGCAGGGAAGCATGTCTTGAGATACTTGAGGGGCGCATCAGATTATGGTCTATGGTACAGACGGGCAGAGGGAGTGAAGCTTCAAGGCTTCACAGATGCAGATTAGGTGGGCAGTCCATCAAACAAAAAGAGCACATCAGGAGGGATCTTTAGCATAGGATTGACAGCAGTTTCCTGGTACATCAGGAAACAACGATCTGTGGCACTCAGTTCAGTGGAAGCAGAATACATGGCAGCAAGTCAAGCTGCATGTGAGGCTATCTGGATGAGAAATATCTTGGTTGGTTTGTTTGGTTCTCATATGGATCTGACAGTGATTCATTGTGATAGTCAGAGTTGCATTAAACTCTCGATTAATCCTATTATTCATGATAGGTCCAAGAACATATATATCCGGTACCATCATCTCAAATATTGTGTGCAGAGAAGAGTAATTTTTCTTCAATACATTCCCACGGAAGATTAGGATGTCGATATTTTTACGAAGGCACTCACCAGGAGAAAATTCGAATACCATAGAGACAGGATCGGGGTGAAGGATAATCCCTTTCTTGTTGAGAGGGAGTGTTGAGATTCAACAAGAAAATTTCAGCACCCACGGCTAGTGCATTAAGCACCTACACTAGGGTGTGGCCCACAGGGTTATTTTTGGTGCATGTCTATTTTAGTTATCCCTTAATTAAGTTGGACAATAAAATGTAATCTAGTCTCAAAAATCATTTGTAATAGTTAACTGAGAGTGATAAACTCAGTTAGCTCATGGATTTTGAGTTAGAGGTAGTTGGTGAGGCATGCAGAGTAATTCTAGTTGTAACAGAGTTCGAAGTGCAGTGGTGCATTAGTTAATGCAGGTTGTAATTAGTTTTACTCAGTTAAGTGAGTTAAACTCAATTGTGCTAGTTGTAATTGCTTGATACACTAGTGAGAGATCAAGTAAATTAAATATTAGTTAATTCACAATCAATGATCTCACATGCAACTGAGGATTTACTATTATTAGTTGCATGCATGTCAGATCTAGTGGATATCCAGTTGAGATCTAGGTAAAAGGGAAGTTGACTATCAGCTGTAGGATTATTGGGTTGCATGGGTTGCACCCATGCAACCAAACACCCATTGGAGTGCCCATGATACTTGCACAGTAAAGGAAGGCCAAAATTACTATTCTTTAGTGATTGCATTCATCAGGGATTGTGAAATCAAGGCAAGCTGTCTGGAGGCAGTAAATTGGCTAAGTATTGGTCAGTTTTTGTATGATAGTGTGAGACAATTAGCTGAGTACAAGAGGGCTCTTGTGAGAAGACTTTGTATGTAATTTTTTCATGATCCATGCTCACTACAAGGAAAATACCCTCTAGTGGATGTTTTTGAGGAACCCCACAGAAAAATACCCCATATGTTCGTTTCTAACGAAGGTTACTAGAGGAGGTTGGTGGGCAGAGGGTTTTGCGGATGTTTTCCTCTTGATGCGCTTATCATTACACGTTGCCCTGGTGCTCTGGAACAGAGAAAGCACCAATGCGGACCAGAACATTGGCACCCCAGACACCGTGCACTCCGTACACACCCACCCGGTGCGTCTTATTATTCTATAGCACCGGTGCATCACAGATCTTCCGCGCCGGTGCATTATAAAACACCGCGCCAAAACCGAAACCACCCAGTGCAGTAGAAAGAAACCGCACCGATGCATCATAATACATCGCACCAAAACAAAAATCGACCAGTGCGTTTGTAAGAAACAGAACCGGTGTGCCTATAAACAATGCGCACCGGTAAAGGGTTAAATAAAAAAAAACATATTATGGCAAAATAACCCAGATTTTTCAGTTTTCCAGTTCTCCTAAGCTCTCAATTACAGGTGCACGCCCTACCATAGAACGCACCAGTGCGCACGAAACATTAGCACACCAAACATCTTGCGCGACATACACACGCATCTGGGGCCTCCTATTACTGTAATGCACCGGTCCTTCACCACTCTTCCGTGCCGGTGCATCATAAAACACCGCACCAAAACAGAAACGCGTCGGTGCGTTCTTATCCAAGAGCACTGGTGCAGCGATAAACCGCATGCACCAGAATAACGTAACATAAAAAAAAAAAAAATAATAACTAATAATAATAATAATAAAGGCCAAAAACCAGTGCTTTATGACTATTCCGCACCGGTGCTTTACGGATATTCCGCCCCAATGCATCATCAAAATTTCGCGCCGAAACTAAAACATCCCAGTGCGGTGTTAGGGAACCGCCCCGGTGCAGTATAAACAACACGCCAAATTTGACACAGCCCAGTACAGTTGTAGGTAAGTGTACCATTGTGCCTATAAAACCACGTGCACCAGAACAGGGTTAAATAAAAAAAAATTACGGTCAAAAAACTTCATTTTCATTTTCCTCGGTGCTCCAGAGCTCCCAAGCATTGGTGCCATTTCCCCTTGTCTGAGCCGCCCTGACATCGGTGCCCTCATTGCACCCATTGCACGCACTGCTGCTCTGCATTAGCCACCAATCTCCAGCTTTCATTTTGAAAAACAGTGGGAAAAAATTCTTTTGCAAAGTTTACAGCCAATATGCCTCCTCGACGGTGAAATGTACAGGTATTTTTCTAGTTTTTCCATAATTAAGCCTTTTAGCGGATTAGACATTGAAATAACCTTTAAAATAACCATTAAAATAGAATAAAAAAATTTGTCACGCGATGCGCTGGAGTTGTTTCGACTCGCACCGGATAGCGATGTTGCCTGTAAAATTTATAGGCCGCACTGCCACCGGTGCTAATGGTATCCGCACCGTTTCTGGAGCAGTACCGAAAGGCTCCCCAAATAATTTTAAAATTAAAAAATTAAATAAAAGGAGGTGCGCTCATTTATCCAGGCACACCATTGACCACGGGAATCACAGTGTGGTGCATTGACGGAATTATCCGCTTCGGTGTATGTTAGCGCACCGCATTCTGGATTCTGAGAGGGTCAACGGTGCAGTCATGTAAAAGACCGCACCGTCGACTATGTAACTGTCATGAATTCGGTGCACTGACACGACTATACGTGCCGGGGCGTATATTTCAGTCAGTGCACCACTATTCAGAACTTTGATGAAGTTAACAGTGCTTGAAAAGTAGACAGTTGCACAGAGGCCAGTGCATTTTATTTCATTAGGGGCACCGGGACCAGTGCTTTACATTCTTAAGACGCACCACGACTGGTGCGTGACTATTTTTATGGCGCACTGACTTGTCTATTTTTTTTTTTCAAAAAATATATATATGTGTATAATCCTAAATACATGTCTGTTTTAATAAAAAAAAATATTTAATATGGCAATGATTCAGAGAGAAGAGGAGGAACAGCAGCAACAACAGCCTGAACAGTATGACATGATTCGCCAATGGGAGACCCAAGAGAGGGAGAGAGATGCATACCCTCGCCCTTTTACTGCAGATACCCAGGAGATCCTTAGGAAGGTAAGCCTCCTCAAGTTCTATGAGGAGGCTACTTCCCTAAAGGCCCATAGTGTGTTTTTGAGATATCTTATCCGTAGGTGGAATGCCCACCGATAGGCTTTCCAGGTTGGTCCTGACCAGTGGTACACACCCACTGAGGAGGATATTTATTTTATTACAGGACTATCAAGGAGGGGTGGATTTTCCCTCATTCCCAAACATGCCAGCTAGTTGTGTAGCAGAGAGTCAGTTAGTTTACTCCCAAAGATACATTGGAGCACATGTACTGTCTCCTTCAGAGTTTCAGGTACCTGGAGGTTAGTTATGTATAGGTGCTTATGGTAGACAGGACGTGCAGTGCCTCTCCCTTATCATTTCGACCATTTTGCACAACACCAGTGATGGGCAACGCATTAGTTGCTCGCTTTTATATTATGTTGATTCTTTAGTACAACATCCACGACTTGTCAGGTGATCTACCATTTTTTTGCGGCAGTTTTGTACGGCCTTAGATAGATGTCGTGTTCATGCACAAGGGAGGGTCAAATTCCCTTTTGCTTCAAAGCTGTTTTGTTTATTTTTTGAGAGGTTTCCAGAGATGAGACCTAGTTTTGTTCGACAGCCTCGTCAATGTTTGAGGCCCGGATGCACATGTGGGGGTAGATGATGCCCAAGAGGGGAGACACTTTGTATCCAGCTAGGATATCACATGATTCACTGGACTTACTAGCCAATGTTGACGAGCTGCATCCCTTCATTATGGTCCCATGTCCTTATGTTGGCTTAGATTGGCGAGGGTGTCCCAACATCCTCTTCACAACTGATGAGCCGCCAGATGATAGAGGTAATATTACTGTTTTATTTATATTTATTCTAACATGTTCTTTAACTTGTTTTTATTAAATCGTGTAATGAAATTGTCTAATTATTGTTGTGTACTTGTATATATTTTGCAGACATTGGCTCTTTTGATGGCGAGGAGATGTCGGGTACACCACATGATCTAGGTGTGGATCCTGATGACGATCAGGATCTGGCTGATGCCGAGGATGATCATGATGAGGATGAGGCCGGTGCAGCAGAGAGACATGCTCCTGCTCATCATGGTGCACCAGTGCTACCTTTTGCTAAGCGTGGTCGACCTGAGACCAGATATAGGATGGAGTTGGCCAACCAACTCTGTGCATTGATCGTTGATGCAAGCATCAAGCCTGCTCATTACAGAGACATACAGGCCGATGATAGGCTGTTACGGATGTGGAGAGGCATGCCGTGTGACATGTATGGCTTGATGCGGCATGTCGTAAGACTCGGCGGTATTCTTGCGACTAAGGAGGGCATCCATAGCTAGCGCCAAGTCGAACGCGGCATGTGAAGTGGAGCGGTCCGTGACGGTGACTCACATGCATCTCATGATTGTTCACCTCGCACCGCGCCTGATGAGCATGAGGCTCCATTAGCAGCATCTAGCAGTCATCATGGAGATGAGGCTGGACCATCGGCCACGTCCAGTCAGCAACCTGTAGCATCCGTCAGTGCTAGTCATGATCATGAGAAGGCTGGAGTACCATCGACCGTCGAGGCTACACTATTGACTGAGCAGGCCTCCACTACTACTACTTATATTGATGTTGTACTACCACCAGCGGATGCATCCATCAATACTAGTGATCATGATCATGAGCAGGCTTGACCATCGACTATCGAGGCTGCACCCAGCTTTAATGAGCAGGCATCCACTTGTAGTACTGCTATTGATGTTGTTATACTACACCAGCGCCTGATCCATGACATTTATATTACAGTTGTATATTTTTAACATTATTCAGTTATATATATATATATATATATATATATGGTCCATGTATTTTATGTTCATGTTGCAGTTGTACTTAATTTTCATGTTGGTGATCATCATGACGTGGCACATATTGTTAGGTTATGTTAGATATGTTCATTTAATGTTTAGCTTGCAGATAGATGTGTATATGTGATAGCATGAGTTATTTGACATATTGAGATGTGTATTTGATGTTTGTGTTGTGATGATCTTAATATATAATGTTAATTTGATGTTTGAATGCGTTTATTAGTCGAATATGATGTTTGTATGATATTTATCATGATCGTGATGATGTTTATTAATTAATTTAATATTAAATGACCATGATATTTATTAAATATTATGTCGCGATTGTAATTGTAATTTAATTTTTAATTGTATGTAAAATTGTAAAATTGTATTTGTATTTGTACTTATTGTAATTTAAACTCTAATTGTATGTAAAATATTTATTAATGTAAAATTTTAATTGTAATCGTAATATTTAATTTATTCTGAAATGATTGTAATTGTAGATATGAAAAATTGTAAAATTGTAATTGTAATTGTAATTGTATGTAAAATTCTAAAATTGTAATTGTAATTTTAATTGAATTGTATGTAAAATATTTATAAAATTGTAATTGTAATTGTAAATTTAATTCTATGTAAAATTGTAAATGTAATTGTATATAAAATTCTAAAATTGTAATTGTATTTGTAATTGTACTTTTAATTGAATTGTATGTAAAATATTTATAAAATTGTAATTGTAATTGTAAATGTAATTCTATGTAAAATTGTAAATGTAATTGTATGTAAAATTCTAAAATTGTAATTGAATTTATAATTGTAATTACAATTGAATTGTATGTAAAATATTTGTAAATTTGTAATTGTAATTGTAAATGTAATTCTATGTAAAATTGTAGCAGTAATTGTATGTAAAATTCTAAAATTGTGGTGTATTTGTAATTGTAATTTTAATTGAATTGTATGTAAAATATTTGCAAAATTGTAATTGTAATTGTAAATGTAATTCTATGTAAAATTGTAAATGTAATTGTATGTAAAATTAAATTGGAATTGTAATTGTAATTCTAATCGTAATTCATGTATGTGAAATTAATGTAAAATTATAATTATAATTCTAATTGCAATTGTACCTTTAATTGTAATTGTATGTAAAATATTTGTAAAATTTTAATTGTATTAATGCGAAAATTTTAATTGTATTAATGTAAAATGATTTTATTAAAATATTTAAATTTGTAAATTTGCAAATAATTGTACAATAACAAATCTAGAATAATATGAATTTTTGTAACATAATAAAGTTTAGAAAATAATGAAAATAAATTCATGTATTTTATAATGGAGTTGTCTTTAGTGCGATTTTTTGGAATTTCAAGTGCCAGAATCCGGTGAAAAATATTGAGGTAAAATCTTGATTTCTGTTATTTAAACTGGTTTTTTGACTGAATATATGGATTCAGCATCCTAAAAAACCCTAGGGCACTTCAATTGTGCAAGGTTACTCATCAAACTTCTATTTTCACTAAATTCCTGCCGAAATTTAGAGAAATTAGACCACAAAAAACTACCGTAAAAGCCTTCAAAAAGTCACATTATAGACTACCTAGCTTTATAATTATCATTATTTTATTATGATCTTACATACAAAAAAAAAAACTTTATACCTGGTGCATATCATCCTAACACGGTACGCCATTATAAATAAACGCCTTTAGTGATTACTCTTTCAGCACCCATAACAAATAAGCATAAATTAAAAAAATACAACTCTATTTTCTTTAAGTAGAAAAAAAAAAACAAAAACAAAACAAAACAAAAAACAAAACAAAAAATGGCAATTTGAAAAATGAAGCAAAATATTTTTAATCTAATTTCATAAAATAATTCTTTAAATACTAAACACTTTTCATTATTTCACTATTTTTGCTAAAATTTTCAGCTAGATATTTGCAGGAGACAACCTGGAGCAAGAGAGCAGGAGGGCACTATGGAGTAGCGAAATACGTTCGAATTGAAGTATTCAGACAATCAGAAACCAAACCTCTAGTGATTCAAACCCTGTATCATAGAATTTGAAACCATCTTGTGATTAAATTTGATTTTTTTTTTACTTTTTTTATACAGTTTATCCATTTTTACCCTAAACCCTTCATTTTTTTGTTTTTTCCCTTTCTTCTCCCTGTTTCTGTGATTTCATAATTAGGGTTTTTCATTTTAGATTGATGTCCAACCCACAAGATGACTTGCATAGTTGGATCCCAATCCATTTGGCCATTGCGTGAATTTCTGAAAAATTGGATTTTTCTTTATCGGTGCGCCCTGCATACTATACCACACTGGTGCTCTGTATTATACAGCACACCGCGAAAGTACTGTAGTAAAAAAAATGAAAACATTTTTTCTAAATCCGTGCGCCAAATATGAAATAGGGCACCGGTGCTCCATTTAACTAGGAAAGCACCGTACGGTGTATTACACCGTTTTTGCGGTGTGTTTATAATACCCCACGCGTCGTTAGGTCTATTACACTATTTTTTGCGGTGCGTTTACAATACCCAACGCATCATACAATGTATTATATTGTTTTGCGATGCATTGTTAATATCCCCACGCACCGGCGGCGGTGTAGACCTCGTGAAATGTGCACCGGTACCTTGAGATTTATTTTGTACCTGAAAAGTTGATAATTTATTTATAAATATATTAATGAATGATATGGTACAAGTTTCATATTGATAAAGAAATGTCCGACAAGAGATCAAGTAACAAAAATACTATTAACACATCAAGAAAAGCAAAAAAGACAAGTTCTTTGTAAATTCTTTATAAAAAATATTATTTTTGAACTATATGTAAGTTTAACTAATATGTATTGTTTACTATGTATCATGCAGAGCCAAAAAATGATGAAGCTCGATATGATTATTTCTAATCTAGGACCAGAAGAGCGTAAAAGTTTAATGGAAAAATTGCAAAAGGATGAATCAGGTGAATGAAAAAATACTATCGATCCAATATGAGTTTCTTTTTTTAATTATCATTAATAATATACTTAAAATTATTAGATAACATGTGTCAAACAGTCTACTAATTCACATCTGTTTAATGTTGTATAGGGACCAACAACTTAGAAAAGGAATGTTGTTCCAAGAAAAGAAAAAAAATAGAACATGCAAATGAAAATCAATTGCTCCTTAGCTCATCTGGAGTGGTGCTGGAAGTTAATGAAAGGGGAAAAAATTTTACAAAAGTTTGAGGGATCTAGTGGAACGAATGTATAGACGTTCTTTCCAATAACAACAACGTGCTTCAAATGTAATATGTAATCATTGAATTTTTTGATCATTAGGTACAATAAATAAACAATTTAGCATTAAATATTAATTTTCAAGAATTTTCTTGCAGAAAAGAAAAGAAAATGGAACCCATTCAGCACATAAAACAAGACGACAAGGAAGAAAAGGGTTGATCTCTAAGTTTGTGAATAATTGTTACTTCCTTATAACAACTTAACTAGATTTCATTTTTGTATTTTTTAAGTTGTTTTACAAAAATCATCATTGAATGTCTTCAAACAGGTGCTAACATACAAAGAAGAACCATCAGACGAATTGATTGAAATTGGGTTAAATATGGGTTGTGAGTATATGTTGGCATATCAGAATTTAATTATGGAATTTGTAAGCATCTATCGATCTTGTTTTACTTAGCTCCGTCTATAATTAATAGAACAAAAACATCTTTTATATTAAATATATGATTTGTTATGGGGTATAAAACTTGCAGGAAACAAAGTATGGAACTGCGCCAACAGATGAAATTTTGAAAAATGGCATGGTACATGGTTTTGAAAGAATGTGTATAATTTATGAGTCAATTTTTGCTATGGTACGTCATTTTTCTTTTCGATTTACATTGATGTATATTATTTAATATTGCAATTTTCATTATTCTCACCAATGTATATACACTCATTTCAGTTTATTTTTATGTTTGTAGATGGAAGGTGAAGAAGAAGAAAACAATCAACACCATGAACAAAACATTCCTGAAAATAACCCAAGTCATGGAAGTAGCTCTAGCAGTGACAACAATTAAAGTGAAGAATGATGATCACTATGTTTGGATATTAAAGCAAGGCATTTTATTTTTTGAAATATATATGTCTGTGAAATCAGACATTTTGTTTAATGTAATGGACTTAGTGTCCCAATTGAAAGACAAAGGGATACCAGTAACTGTCCCATTTTGTATGATAAATATTGTCTCATATATATATATATAATCATAAAATATTTTTTAATTTATTCTATTGCATTCTCTATTGTCGCTATTGCGTTCTCCATTGTTGTTCTCAAATGCACTAATAAAAATTTAATTCATATGAATATTGTTATAAGATATATATGTGTCAACTTTTGATGAATAATGAATTTTAAAAAACCACAATAATTATGATATGATATAACAAATTAATCCAAACATCACATTCAAATGCATTAATAAAAATGTAATTAATATGAATATTGTTATAATATGTGTCGACTTTTGATGAATCATGAATTTAAAACAATCACAATAATTTGACTGTCATAGGTCGGTGTTTCTAAAAAATAGAACATGAAAACCGGTGTGTGTCAGTAACTGTACACCGTTGCGTTTATGTGTCTATACGCACCGGTGCCGTTGTACGATCTATGGGCACCGCACAAATATTGATACCAGTTATCAATATCGGTGTGTTTGTGTGATAATGTGCACCAGGGCGTTTACGTATCTATAAGCACCGGTGCATTTTTACGATCTATGGGCACCGCACGAATACTGATACCAATTATAAATCTCGGTGCCTTTCTGTGATATGGTGCACCGGTGCGTTGATACGACCTATGGGCACCGCACAAATCCCAAGACCAATTTGAATGGCCCTGTGCGTTTTATGACAAACACTACGCCCGGTGTGGTTTTACACCTAAACGTCCTGGTGCGTTGGACTGAGACATCCCTGGGGCGCTATTGGCATGTATGCACTGGTGTGTTAAAGGCAGAGTAGCGCACCGATGGAAAAAAACATCCGTAATAACCTCCGACCGCCCATTTTTTTTAGTTGTGTTGAATTTCTGTTAAAAGCTCCACCAAAACCTCCGTAACCATAAACGGATGGTGTAGAAAATGTTTTTTTGACAATTTTGGTCAAGTTTATAACACTAAAAACCACCTTTATAACCTCTGCTAGAGGGTCTTTTCCTTGTAGTGGCTAAATATACAATAGAAGATAGTGGGGTTTTAAGCAGCAAGCTTTCCTTTGGAAATTATCTATGTTGTGGTTTGATTTGATTCTTTTTTACTTCATGTGATTGGCGATTGTATTTTTAATTCCGCAAAATATTTTTAGAAGCGATTCAGTATTTAACTTTAGTACATTGTTATATCGGATTGAATCCAAGATATACATGCATGTTGTATAATTTCTACACATTCCCCTTGTTGGGATCTGGCTTAGAATGAGAACATCCACCAAACTCTGAAGCTTTCAGCTTGGCCACCAATGATTGCTTAGCATGACACTCATTTTTTTTGTGAGTGGGGATGTTGTGGAACTCACACCACTTTCATGTGTCCTTCTTCATATTCGTGGTTCCATTATTTACTTGTGGCTTCAATGGGTTGTCCTAGGTCTCTCCACCTTGGCTTTCTCCTTTATTCTACGGTTTGGGGGCATTGTTGCCCTACTTCTGAGTTGTATATCCAAAGTTGTGCTTCTTTTGTTTACATTTTTGTTCAATCTTGGAAGAATATTGATATGTTGCACCAAGTGAGGAGATGTCTAGGAACTCCATTTATTCCTAAGTTCATTTGTGCAGACAACTACAGTACTTGAGCACTAGATGTCGCTAAGAGTATTTAATACCGAAATTTGTGTGTAAAGTATGGAAAATAATTGGGAACTCATGCACATATTGGTCCCTACTTCCATAATGTGGTCCACTATATGTACTTGTCCTCATATCTCCCCACAGGATAATATTGTTCCTTGACAACGTCTTAGAAAGACTTCCAAGAGGGGGCAGCTATAAATAGATAGGGTTCCTTGACCTTTTTCTCATAGTAAATTTCCCACCAATCCTTGACATGGGGGGAAACCTTAAGCAGTGAAAAAGTAATCTTCTCCCTATCAGAGAAACTATGGACTGAAAAATAACCTTCCAATAGATTCAACCATTTATCAAAAACATCTACATCTATTTGACCTTTGAATTTAAGGATATTGAATTTCACTTGTACCTTGAAGGGTGCGGTGACTCTGAAGTGACTGTTGGATGAAGATGCATCACCAGTGGGCATTTGTTGAAGGATATGGGCAAATTTTTCCATCATCTCGTTCCTTTTCGACTCGAGGGATTCTTCGGGCAACAATTTGAAAGGACCTCCTGCTACCTCATCTTTATTTTCTTCTTCCATGGGAGGTCATCAGTGTTTGTAGGAATGATATTGCAAAGGCTTGACCCATTTAAGTCCCAACTCCTTATACCCCGACCTCTTTTGGGACATGCACAGAAAAATAGAGAAAGATTAGATTGCTTTGATACGACTGATCCATATTTATGAAGGAATGAAATGAAATACATATATAAACATAAACATAGAGACACAATGAAAACAAAAGTTCAGTTCATTAATAAAAAAGTACTGAAAACTATTTACATGCATAATGGAAATAAAATAGCTTAGACGATGGTAGCTTATCTCTGAGAAGAGATGTGGTAGCTACATTCTTTTTTAACAATGTTACAATGAGGCTCGAACACCTATTTATTATTGAGAAATAATGGAAAACCTTAAACATCCAAAAACCTAACCCTAAGAGATGAAGCACCCAAAATTTTTGGGCCCCTTTGGATTAAATTGGTACATCAACTTCTCAGGGTCATAACTTTGTGATACAATCTCCATTTGACACATATGATACCTTGCTAGAAATAATTTGGAAGATTAAAAAATGACTTTGAAAGTTTAGGACTCGAAAAACTGGAAAAAGTAGTAAATTGTGCTAAAACTAAGGAAAATGAAAGAAACAATGGTGGGAGTCCAAGTGGAATAGGAAGGTGGACACAAATATCCACCTATATCATTCCTCCCCCCTTAGGAAGAAATTTTCCCCATTACATTGAGTTCCTCCATGAGATGGGGGAAATTTCGCTGAACTAGGTCCTCGGGGAGCCACTTTCCTTGGTGCAAGAGTTGGCCAGCTTTGAAAACCTGATATAGTTGGAGCTTCTGTTGGAGAGTGTTCTTGATCTGGGTGTCCATGATATGATCAGTTTTTTCATGTTCCATGTAGTATGGTCTTAGCTCTTTTGGTGTTAGTTGTTCTGAAATTTCTAACGTGTCTAGTAATGGTGGAAAGTATGGTCAAAGGAAGTCCACATTGAACATTGGTTGCAGGCCAAGGAATGGGGGAATGTTAAGCTCAAAATAATTGCCTCCCATAGCCTTGGTGATGGTGTAAGGAACATATCAGAGTATTATAAGCTTTATATGGGCTCTGGTAAGGTGTTCTTTGTACAAAATGCAGCCAAGCTTTGTCGCCCACCTTAAACTTATGTGGCACCCGATGTTGATCATGTCACTGCTTATACTTGGAATTAGACTTATCCAAGATGTCATGCACCTGCTAGAAGATATGTTGAATGTATTCAATAAACTAGGTTGTTTTATAAGCCTCAGGTTGTACATGTGTGGATTATGTCTATGTAGTCGCATGAGACATGGCAACACCAATTAGACACAATGGTTGAAAAACTAGACCCACTTGAAAAGGACTACAACCAGTCAAGCTATGGAGAGCTCTATTGTAACTGTGTTGCACATAAGGAAGGGTCTCATCCCAATTTCATGGATGCTTGGATTTGTATATGTGTACAATGTGCATTATCATGTTGTTGACGATCTTTGTCTGGCCATCAGTCTAGGGATGGAATGCAATTGACTTGGTGAGCTTAGTGTCCAATAATGTCCAATGACTCAACTAGAATGTGATCAGGAACCTGCTATCCTAATATGATATAATGGTCTACAAGATTCCAAAGTGTACCTGTTGCAGTAGTTGTCATTGATGTCAACCCAAGCAACACCAGGGGCTACCATGGGAATTTTGACCTACCAAATTACTATATTTTGGGTCAAGAATGCTTTTGATGGTTTCTTCTTGTCGAGATGTTTCTGTTCATATATGGCACGCCACGTAATTCTTCACGGTTTGAGAGATACTCATGTTTGAAGTTTGTAACCCCAATTAGTGGGCTAAAACCCCATGGGGTTGTGGCATGGGTCATTAAAAAGTCATAATTAATATTTTTTAAGCTCCTAAAATCCCTCCCACTTTCACTTTTTGAAGCCCCTCTCAACCTAAGCATTTATATAAATTTTTATCCTCATATCCTCCTTATGCAAGGGATTTCGCCATCTGAAACAGGGCATCGTGGAATTTTCGCTCTAAATTTTTTCTACGAAGGTTCAGAAGCTGAAATTTTTATGAGGTGAAGCCAATATCCGGAGGAATCTCCTATGAAAAAATAAAATCAAGGTGCGCAATATTTTTGGAGATATGATCTGTGGAAGTCAGTGTTTTTGCAGGCTCCTGAAATTCATCTCAAAGAAGTGACCTTGGGAAAATCGTCATAACTCTCTCTCTGAGTATAGGATTGGAATTCTGTAAAAATTGGTAGATATTGCATGGAGTATAGTTTTTTCTCTATCAATTTCAGAGCCGAATGAAGAAACAGTGACACGTGGCACATCGTACAAGTTCGCTCTGCTGAAACAATCCACAATTAGGGCATTGTGAGAGATTGGACATAAATCTCTCTTGAAGAATCCAAATTGGGTCAGACCTGTGGAATTGGATGTAACACTCAGAGGACTACTATAGGACTTAAAATCACAAATTGGGGATCTTAAATAACAGATATACACCAGATTCAATATCGAGCTCCTATAAGGCAAGAAAAAGCTAGATTATGTGTTGTCAAGGGTTTCAAAGGAACAGAATTTCTAGGGCAGAAAAGCAAAGCAAGGTGCAGAAGAGGGTAGCACGAAAAGAGAAGCAACCAAGGTGCAGAAAAGCAGCAAGAAGTTCATCACATGAATTCTTCAAGTGGGCAACACTGCATACAGTCACTGTAAAGGTATTATTATACTAAGTCATTATAAATACATTATTGTAAAAATTGTTCTAGTGTCTATCTGCCAAGAGTTGAAGAGGCAGTGTCGGGAGGTCTAGGATCATCATTAGGTGGTTGTGTCATAGTTTGGGTTATGGTCTAGTGTGTCTTCTTCTTCTACATCATTCTATATCATTGTAAAGTGGACCATTTTCCCTGGTACAGGAGTCCATTCTTCTTTTATTCTTCTATAGGGTGGTAGGGTGGTGCTAGGGTGAGTTGTAGCTCATTGGGTGTTGGGGCATCCGTTCAGTTGACTACTAAATAATCTTGGGCGTTGGATCATCCATCCAGTGGGAGATGGAGAAGAATTATTTTCTAGATTCTAGGAAGTTGGAGCTTTATTTTCAATTGGAGTTGAATATTAAAGAATTATTAGAAAAGCATTAGGTGGTTTTTGTCCCGGAGTGGGTTTCCACCTTAAAAACTGTGTGCATTTGTGTTCCTCTTGTTTGCTACTATCATTGTACAAACAATGATAATAATTGAAGATTAACTAATGCTCTAATTGAAAGGAATACTGATTCACCCCCCCTCTCAGTATTTCCAACAATTGGTATCAGAGCTTGGTTCCTTCAATAGCAGTTTAACAACTAGAAGGAGGTCATGGAGCATACCAAGAATGGTGTACCTCTATTCAATGAAAATAATTATGCACTTTGGAAAGGAAGAATGGAGGTCTATCTCTTGGCGCAAGGTTACGAAGTATGGGACACTGTTCAAAATGGATTTACATCAACCGCGGATGAACAAGGTAAGAAGAATTTAGTAAATGATGCAAAAGCAAAGAATATTATTATCAGTGGACTTATTGAATCTGCTTATCATAAGGTGTTGGGTTGTAAAACTGCCAAAAATGTATGGGACAAGCTTGAGAATATATATGCAGGTGACTCAAATGTCAAAGAGGCAAAGCTTCAAATCTATAGAGAAAAATTTGAGCAACTCAGAATGAAATAAGATTGCAACATTGCTGCATACTTCCAATACGTTGATGAAATAACCAATACTCTGGAAGGATTGGGAGAGCCAGTTGACGAGAAGACTATTATACGAAAGATTCTTAGAACGTTACCAGGGAGATTCAACCCAAAGGTATCAGTCTTAGAATATAGTGCAAATCTAGACAAACTCGGCAAAGAGGAATTACATGGAGTTCTCATAGCATATGAAATGAGACTTGATGAAGAAGAGGGTACTTCACATCTAGAAACTACGTTCGTTGCATCTAAGAAAACCAATAAGGACAAACAACCTTCAATTGAAAATACATGCACCTGAAGTGTGAAGAAAAGGGAGATTATGGAGAAGGTCTTTCAGATTAAGAATATGCTTACTTTACGAGAAAACTAAAAATTGGTAAGGGAAAATTCAAAGGTAAACTTCCATTGATATGTTTCGGTTGTGGTGAGGTCAAGAATTTCGCAGCAAAATGTCCGAACAGAAGTGATGGCAACTTAAAAGGAAAGAAAGGCTTTAATAAATTCAACAAGCAAAGATCCAAAAGGAACTTTCTCTCTAAAGAAGATAACTCATCATCCAATGAAGACAATGACAGCGAAGAAGAAGCCAATGAGAGAGTATTATTTATGGCCAAGCACAAAAAACAAGAGGTATCAAACAACGAAGAAGAAGGATTGACCATAGAATAATTTTCTAAGGAAGCAGTCAAGCTTATAAAAGAGCTTAAGGCAAAGAAGATCCGTTCCAATACTCTTGAAGAACAAGTTCAACGTCTCAAAATTGAAGTTGAAGAACACAAATGTATTGAAGAGTCACTTCAAAAGAAGTTGGAAGAAAGCAACCAAGAAAGGGAAGCATTAGAATCCGAAGTAGTCTTGCTGCGTAAGGAATTGAAGAAGGTAAAAACTATCCAAAACTATGCTAACAACTCAAGAGCATTGGAAGAAATCATCAAAAATCAACGATCTTACAACTACAGAACTGGCCTCAGTACAAAGAAGAAGAAGCTGGACCTTCTACAACAAAATACAATGACCCTATGAGATCTGACATGCATTTAGACTTCATTGGACAAGATTCACAAGCACATCCTTGGAAGAATATTCCTTGATGAAGATTTAAATCCAGGTACCAACATATTTTTCATGGCTATTGTTATTCAAGTGGAAAATTTGGTCATAAAGTTGTAGAATGTCGCACGTACCCTAGGAACCAATACAATTCCAGGAGATCCTTCAAATATGAACCTCCCAGGACTCAACGAAACATCAATAGATTTGAGCATTTAAGAAATAATATGGAATGTTACAAATGTCAGAACTTTGGACACATAGCCAGAGTCTGCAGACTTGAAAATCCTCCAGAAGAATCTTCGAAGCCACAGAATGAACGAACATGGAAGAAGAAGAAGACTGATAATTGTGCTCTCGCTCTCAAGGCTCAAAACAACAAAGATGTGTGGTATGTTGACAATGGTTGCTCAACGCATATGACTGGAGATAGAAGCAAATTTATATCTCTGAAAGAGAAGAAGGATGGAACCGTATCCTTTAGAAATGATGGATCTTCAAATGTTATAGGATCAGGTTCTGTCACTCTCAGAAGCAAAGATGTTATAGCCAAGAATGTTCTATTGGTTGAAAACATGAATCACAGACTGCTCAATGTTGGACAAATGTGTGATCAAGGACACACAATGCTATTCAACTCCACAAAATTTGAAATCAAGAAAGGCAGGTATGGTAAAATTGTGGCTATAGCAAGTCAAGCTCCAAATGACATATATGTTCTGGATGAAGCAACTAAAGCATGTCTACTAGCTAAAGAAGATGAAATTTGGTTATGGCACAAACGAATGGGTCACATAAAATTTGACAATCTTGTCAGGATAAGAAAAAAGGAAGTAGTACGAGAAATGTCGAAAATATCAAAACCTTCCAACACACTATGTGAGGCCTATCGGCACGGCAAGCAAACAAAATTCCAATTTAAAACAAAAGAACACTTTGCATCACATCCATTGGAATTGATACATATTGATCTATGTGGTCCTATGAGAACAAAAGGCTTAGATGGAGAATTATATTTCGTGTTAATGATAGATGACTATACCAGGATGACAATCGTCAGTTTCTTAAAGAAAAAATTTGAAGCATTTGAGTGCTTTAAGATCTACAAGGAGTTGGTCGAAAATGAAACTGATTTGAAAATAAAGTGTCTAAGATCAGATAATGGCGGATAATTCACTTCCAAATTATTTCAGCAATACTGTGACAAAAATGCAATAAAAAGACAATTTTCAACAGCAAGAACACCTCAGCAAAATAGAGTTGTTGAAAGAAAGAATAGAAGCATACAGGAAATGGGTAGAAAAATGTTGAAGGACTCAAAATTGGATGAAAAATTATGGGTTCAAGCAATTGATACAGTAATATTCATTATCAACCGAAGTCTTCTCATAAATAATTGCAACAAGACCCCATATGAATTATGGAAAGGAAAACCAGCCAATGTAAAATATTTCAGAATCTTCGGAAGCAAATCTTATATCAAACGAGAAGATCAAAATTTGGGTAAGTTTGAATCACGTGTTGATGAAGGTATCTTTGTTGGTTACTAACGCAAAATAAAGGCCTATAAATGTTATAATCTAAGACGAAAATAGATAGTGGAGAGCATAAATGTTACATTTGACGAAGATGGTGTTCTGTTAGGTCCCTATATTACTAGTATAGTCCCTTATTGTTGTTAGTGTAAACCCCTTATTGTTATTATTGTACCCCTGTAACCCCCATATTGTTATTATTGTGCCCTTAAGTTATTATTGTTAGGTCGGCTAGGATTACATTGTGGCCCCACTAGGATTACATTATGGCCCCATGGACTTCTATATATAGAAAGGAGGTTTTGTAATTTGTATCATCAGAGAATTGTTCATTAATGTAATGTACTGGAGGTTTCCCCCTCGAAGTGGCTTATTTCTAAGGCATTGATATCTCTTTTCTTCTATTTTTGGAGCTGGTTACACAACATTTTGTATCAGAGGTTTAGATTCTAGGGTTTCGCTGCTCCAAACAGGTCATCGTGGCATTTTCGCTATAACTTTTTTCTACGAAGCTTCAGAAGCTAAAATTTTTAGGGTGCGAAGCAGAAATCCTGAGGAAGATCATCAAAAAATTTCAGATCTTGGTTCGCAATATTTTCGGAGATATGATCTGTGGAAGTTAGGTATTTTTGAAGGCTCCTCAATTTAATCTAAACAGGTCATCGTGGCATTTGCGCTATAAATTTTTTTCTACGAAGGTTTAGAATCTAAAATTTTTAGGGAGCGAATATAAAATCCTGAGGAAACACGTCGAAAAATTTTAGAGCTTCGTTCGCAATATTTTCAGAGATATGATCTGTGGAAGGTAGTGATTTTTCAGGCTCTTGAATTTCATCTCAAAGAGGTGATCGTGGGAAAATATTCATAACTCTCTCTCTGAGCATTGGATTGGAGTGCCATAAAAAGTGGTAACAATTACACGGACTGTAGTTTCTTTGCTATCAATTTCAGAGGTAAAATATGAAACAGTAACACGTGGAAAGTCGTACAAGTTCGCTCTACTGAACTAGTCCATAATTAGGTCATTGTGGGAGATTGGACATAACTTTGCCTTGGAGAATCCAAATCAAGTCAGACCTGTGGCATTTGAAAGATAATTCAGAAGGCTACCTTAGTGCCCAATTTTAGATATTGGAGAGCCGTAATCACAGAGATAATCCAATTTCAATATCGAGCTCCTCAAAAGCAAGAAAAATGTGTGTATTTTTCCGAATTGCATAAGTCTTGTTTGAAGAATCAATTTGAATTGATTACAAGGGTGTATTTTAGAATAGATATCAGTATTGGGTTCTAAAAAATGCCCTGTAAAAATAATTCAACACCCATTAAGCCTTCAGAAGGCTCTATTATGACTCATGAAGATGAGGAATTGCAACATGATGTATCAAAATTACAAGAGCAAGTGCACCAAATTTCGCTCTCACAAAGAGCAGCAAAAAATGAAATGGAATTTTTGAAGAAAGGCGTGGAAGCGAAGATGGATGGTTTGAATAATAATATGGATGGTTTGAAGAAAGGCGTGGAATCTAAGATAGATGGTGTGGAAGCTGGCGTGGAATCTAAGATGGATGACATGGAAGCTAAAATGGAAAATATGAAGAATGATCTAAAAGAAGACGTGGAAGGTTTGACAAAGTTGATACAAGAAATGTTTTCTAATGGTGAAAAGATACTAGACAAAACTCATGATGAGAACAAAATAAATGTTAATCGTGATTTCATAAACTCTAATGTTGGCAGGAAGAACCACCATATTCTAAAAATGGATATGAGGAAGTTTTATGGAAAGGATCCTGTAACATGGATACTACAGATGGAGCAATATTTTGATCTCCATAATGTGAAAAACACACAAAAGGTACGCATTGCAACTTTACATTTAGAACAAAATACATTTGTATGGTATCAATGGCTTTTCTCTCGTAAAAAAATTCACTTGGTCAATTTTTACAGAGGAAAAGATAGCACATTATGAGGATACAAAGAGCAACACCTTCTTTAGCCAATTGATAAATCTCAAACAAAAGGGCTTAGTGGGAGAGCACATTGAGGACTTCCAAAAATTGAATATAAGGGTAACTAATATTCCAAAGGAACACAGGATTGATCTCTTCATAGGTACTTTAAAGGATAACATCCAACATGAAGTTCGCATTTTGGAACCTGATTCATTGGAGAAGGCATTCAGGTTGGCAAGAAAAATTGAATGTAAAATTATGGCGACAAGGAAGCCTATCACTCACTTCTATAAAGAGGGAAGTGTTGCTACTCCTAGATTTCCACAACCTACAAGGTTGACACCACAACAATTGGAAGAAAAAAGAGCAAAAGGGCTTTGCTACAGTTGTGATAGCAAATACACTAAAGGTCATATGTGTGCTGAGAAGAAATTATTTTACATAGATTGTGAAGAGGAAGAAGAAAATGAACAAGAAGAGGATATACACCAGGAACCAGCCCTAGAAGAGGAAGAAATGAATCCGACCATATCGTGTAATGCATTGGCAGGAATTACCACTCCTCAAACTCTCAAGATAGAATGACATATCAAGAAGAAAAAGGTAATAGTGTTGATTGATTCAAGTAGTACCCATAATTTTATTCATTGTAAGGTAGCCAAGGAATTGAATTGTTTCCTATACCCAACACCAGAATGTCAAGTGATGGTTGCAAATGGAGGAACTATAAATTGCTCTGGAAAATGCCACAATATCAAGCTAACCATGGGGGAATATGTATTGACTAGTCCAATGCTTTCCATTCCTATGGGAGGTGCTGATGTTGTACTAGGAGTACAATGGTTACAATCTTTGGGGACGGTAGTTTTTAATTTTCAAGAACTTTTCTTGAAATTTTTTTTAGAAGGAAAGGAAGTCGAATTACGGGGTATTGAAGGGAAGCCAGGAAGGATAATAAGCTCTAATGCCATGACAAAGCTTCTAAAGAAAGAACAACGAGGCATAATTGCACAATTATGCTCTCTAGAAGTTTCGACATCAAAATCATCTATTTCTGCAGATCTCCAACAAGTCTTGGACAATCATTCCAAGGTGTTTGAAACTCCCAAAGGACTCCCATCTATTCGTGATCATGATCATGCTATTCATTTGATTCCAGGAAGTGTTCCTCCAAACATCAGGCCTTATAGATATCCTTACGTCCAAAAGAGCGAAATTGAACGTATGATTGCAGAAATGTTAGAGGCGGGTATAATTCAACCTAGTCAAAGTTCTTCTCTGCTCCTGTAGTATTGGTACACAAGAAGGATGGATCATGGCGAATGTGTTTGGATTATAGGGAGCTCAATAAGCTCACCATTAAAGATAAATTTCCCATTCCTGTGATTGATGAATTATTGGATGAATTACATGGAGCAATTTATTTTACCAAGTTGGATCTTCTTTCAGGATATCATCAAATTAGAATGAAGACTGAAGATATTCCAAAAACAGCATTTCGAACTCATGAGGGTCATTATGAATTTTTGGTCATGCCTTTGGCCTTACCAATGCACCTTCTACATTTCAAGGGTTGATGAATTCCATTTTCAAACCCTTCCTTAGAAAATTTGTGCTAGTATTTTTGATGATATACTAATATACAGCAGGTCTTGGAAGGATCATGTTGAACATGTTGACAGGGTGCTCAAACTATTGCAGGAGAAACAATTATATGCAAAAACATCCAAATGTTTCTTTGGAGTACAAGAGGTGGAATATCCGGGTCATATTGTATCTCACGAGGGTGTTAAGGTAGACCCTAAAAAAATTAAAGCCATTAAGGAATGGAAAGTCCCCACAACCATAAAGCAGTTGCGAGGATTTCTCGGGTTAACAGGGTATTATCGCAAGTTTGTTAAGAATTATGGGAGAATAGCAGCACCTCTAACAACATTATTTAAGAAAGATGCATTTTCATGGACTCCTGAAGCAACTAAGGCCTTTGAACATCTTAAAGAGGCAATGTGCCTAGCACCGGTCTTAGCTACGCCAGACTTCACAAAAACCTTTATTGTGGAATGTGATGCCTCAGGAAATGGAATTGGTGTTGTTTTAATGCAGGAAGGAAGACCCATTGCTTTTAAAAGTCGTCTAATCAAAGGAAAGTATTTACAGAAACCTATTTATGAGAAGGAAATGCTAGCAATACTGCATGCACTAAAGAAATGGCGAACTTACCTAATGGGAAGACACTTCAAGGTAAAAACTGATCATGATAGTCTTAAACACTTTTTTGAACAAAGACTATCTTCAGAAGAGCAGCAAAAATGGGTCACAAAGATGTTGGGTTATGACTTTGAAATAATCTACAAAAAAGGAAAGCTTAATGTTGTTGCAGATGCACTCTCAAGAAAGAATGAAGAGGTGGAAGCATTGCTTTGTGCCATTTCTATTATCCAACCGATTGGATAACCGAAGCAAGAGATGAATGGAAGAAGGAAAAAGATGTATGGGCACTCATTCAAAAGTTGCAGCAAGATCCTAGTACATCTAATACATTTAGTTGGAAAAATGATTCCTTATGGTACAAAGATTTCTTATATCTTTGTAAGAATTCCCAACTAAAACAAAAGATTCTTCTGGAATTGCACACTTCTCATTTAGGAGGACACTCAGATTTTTAAAAACTGTACTATAGGTGAAGAAAGAATTTTTTGGGATGGCTCAATCTAATATTCAAAAGTTTGTATGAATGTTTGCTTTTCAAAGAGAATAAAGTTGAGACAATTAAGACCCTGGGACTTCTACAACCTTTATCCATTAAAATTCAACGTTGGGAAGAGATTTCAATGGATTTTATCACAGGTTTACCTAAGTCCAAAGGAAAGAGTGTCATCATGGTGGTAGTTGATAGACTTACCAAGTATGCACACTTTTGTGCATTATCTCATCCATTTAAAGCAAGTACAGTTGCTATTACATTTATGGACACAATTCAAAAGCTACATGGAAACCAAAGGGCTATTGTGAGCGACAGAGATCCCATTTTTACTGGAAATTTTTGGACGAAGTTATTTTCTTGTTTGGGTACTCAATTAGCTCATAGCTCATCTTATTATCTGCAATATGATGGTCAAACTGAGATAGTAAATAAATGTTTGGAAGGATACCTTCGGTATTTTGTATCTGATAAACAAATACAATGGGTCAAGTGGTTACCTCTCGCTGAATGGTGGTATAACACTTCCTTCCATACTACAGCAAAAATGACCCCATTTATGGCACTTTATGGATATCATCCACCATCCATCACATCATCTTTAAGAGAAAATTTTAAGGTTCAAGCAGTGGAAGATCACATCACGCATCAACAAGAAGTTCTCCAACTCTTAAAGGCTAACCTGAATTTGGCACAAAATCGAATGAAACAACAGGCAGATCAACATCGCAGCG
Source organism: Pinus albicaulis (assembly GCA_034641835.2). Classification (NCBI taxonomy): domain Eukaryota; kingdom Viridiplantae; phylum Streptophyta; class Pinopsida; order Pinales; family Pinaceae; genus Pinus; species Pinus albicaulis. The sequence goes on from CM076579.1 coordinate 1,531,628,162, forward strand.
AGAGAATTTTTGATGTAGGAGACTGGGTATTTTTACAGCTACAACCATACAAACAAATGTCCCTCAAGCAAGCTAAGAAGGATAATAAATTATCGCCAAAGTGCTATGGTCCTTACAAGGTGTTGCAAAATATTGGTACTATGGCATACAAATTGGAGCTTCCTGCTTCTTCGCGAGTACATCCAGTTTTCCATGTTTCATGCTTAAAGAAGGTTATAGGTGAAAATCTTCCAGTTCAAACAATATTGCCAGAACTTGATGAGGAAGGAAAATCATATTGGAACCTGAAGCGGTCATGGAAACAAGAACTCGACAGCTACGGAATCGATCAATTTCAGAGTATCTCATCAAGTGGAAGAACTTACCCACTGAAGATTCTACATGGGAGGATGAGAATTTTATACGGAAGCACCCAGAGCTACTCAAGTGTTGAGGACAACACTTTTTTGAAGGAGAGGGGCATGTTAGGTCCCTATATTACTAGTATAGTCCCTTATTGTTGTTAGTGTAAACCCCTTATTGTTATTATTGTACCCCTGTAACCCCCATATTGTTATTATAGTGCCCTTAAATTATTATTGTTAGGTCGGCTAGGATTACGTTGTGGCCCCACTAGGATTACATTATGGCCCCATGGACTTCTACATATAGAAAGGAGGTTTTGTAATTTATATCATCCAATAATTGTTCATTAATGTAATGTATTAGAGGTTGCCCCCTCGAAGTGGCTTATTTCTAAGGCGCTGATATCTCTTTTCTTCTATTTTTGGAGCTGGTTACACAACATGTTCTAGCGAATAATGATGAGGATATAGAATCTTTGAAACTTGAGACAGAGGTTGAAAAAGACACACATAAAATTATAGAACAAGAAGCAACTATCAACCAGGAAGAAGTAAATAATGATCATCAAGATATACCAGAACAACAACAAGAAGCTCCTCCAAGGAGAACAAAAGAATGGATTCAAAAGAACCATCCATCAAATCAAATCTGGTATGATATTTTATTAAGTCGACAGCTTCGTTCATCACAACAAGCTCACGTTGCTTTTCTAGCAACCTTTGAGCCTAGTAGTTTTGAGGAAGCCAGTTAGAATGAACATTGGGTAGCAGCTATGAATGAAGAATTGGATCAAATCGAGAAGAATAACACCTAGGAATTAGTTCCATGACCAAAAGATAAAAATGTCATTGGGACTTAATGGGTGTTCAGGATAAAATTGAAGGAAGATGGACAGGTTACCAGAAACAAATCAAGATTGGTTTGCAAAGGCTATGCACAAGTGGAAGGAATTTATTTCGATGAAACATTTGCACCAGTTTCCAGAATGGAAGCCATCTGAATGTTTCTCGCCTATGAATGTTCAAGAAAAATCAAATTCTACCAAATGGATGTTAAGTCAGCATTTCTGAATGGAGAATTAGAAGAAGAAGTTTACATCGAACAACCTGAAGGTTTTCTACTATTAGAAAAAGAAGACTATGTTTGCAAGTTAAATAAGGCTCTATATGGTCTCAAGCAGGCTCCTAGAGCATGGTATGCTCGTCTTGATGGATATCTACATCAAAAAGGGTTCAAGAAAGGTATTGTTGATAGCAATATTTATGTACAAATAGATAAAGATAATTTAGCATTCGTTGAGGTATATGTGGATGATATAATATTTGGTAGCAATGATGATTTACTAAGTAAGAAATTTTCTACAAAGATGCAAAGTGAGTTTGAGATGTCTTTACTTGGTGAGCTGACATACTTCTTAGGGCTTCAAATATCTCAGCAAGAGAAAGGAATATTTATATGTCAAGCCAAGTACATCAAGGAAATGCTCAAGAAATTCAAAATGGAAGATTGCAAACTCGTCCTTACTCTGATGGTAATAGGTTGCAAATTGAGCATAGACGAATCATCTAAGGATGTGGATTAGAGGTTGTACAGATCTATGATTGGTAGTCTTGTATATGTAACAGCCTCCAGGCCAGATGTTATGCAAGCAGTTGGACAAGTAGCAAGATTCCAAGCAGCACCAAAAGAATCACATATTATTTTCTTCAAAAGAATTATTCGATATCTAAAGGGCACAGAAGAATATGGCTTGTGGTACCCCAAGGGTAACAATCTCATTATTCAAGCCTTTACAGATGCAGATTGGGCAGGAAGCATTGATGATTGTAAGATTACTAGTGGAGCAGCATTCTATCTAGGTGGTTGTCTCGTATCATGGTTGAGCAAAAAGCAAACCTCAATCTCGTTATCTACAGCGGAAGAAGAATACATTGCAGCGGCATCATGTTGTACTCAAGTCTTTTGGATGAAACAAACTTTGCAATATCTTCAAGTAAAATTCAGTGAGCCTATTCCCATATTCTATGACAACACTAGTGCCATCAGCATCTCCAAAAATCATGTCATGCATTCAAAAACAAAACACATTCCAATCAAATATCATTTTGTTAGAGAACAAGTCGCTGAAAAGAATATCAAACTTGAGTATGCTGGTACAAAAGAACAAATCACTGATATCTTCACTAAACCTTTACCTCGTGAAGCATTTGAATATCTTCACCAGAAGCTTGGGATTCTCCCAAGTTCTCATTAGATTTTCCTTATTCATAATATAAAGGGGGAGTAGAAGTGTGTACATGTCCGCAAGATGGTTGTGCGTCAAGGGGATTACCCTTTTCCATTGATGTCAAAGGAGGAGAGAACTTTGTAGGAAGAGGTGTCATGATCACAGGGGGAGTATTTGTGTTTCCATCAATGCCAAAGGGGGAGATTGTTGATCAGCGGTTGTCATTAATGTCAACCCAAGCAACACCAGGGGCTACCCCAATATTGCATGAGAATTTTTACCTACCAAATTACTATATTCTGGATCAAGAATGCTTTTTATGGTTTCTTCTTGTCGATATGTTTCCGTTGATATATGGCACGCCATGTAATTCTTTAGGGTTTGAGAGATATTCATGTTTGAAGTTTGCAACCCCAGTTAGTGGGCTAAAACCCCATGGGGTTGTGGCATGGGTCATTGAAAAGTCATAATTAATATTTTTTAAGATCCTAAATTCCCTCCCACGTTCACTTGTTGAAGCCCCTCTCAACCTAAGAATTTATATAAATTGTGATCCTCATATCCTCCTTATGCAAGGGATTTCGCCATATGAAACAGGTCATTGTGGAATTTTCACTCTAACCTTTTTTCTATGAAGGTTCAGAAGCTGAAATTTTTATGAGGCGAAGCCAAAATCTTGAGGAAGATCTTGTGAAAAATTTAGATCAAGGTGCGCAATATTTTTGGAGATATGATATGTGGAAGTCAGTGTTTTTGCAGGCTCCTGAAATTCATCTCAAAGAAGTGACCTTGGGAAAATCGTCTTAACTCTCTCTTTGAGTATCAAATTGGAATTATATAAAAAGTGGCAGATAATTCATAGACTGTAGCTTTCACTCTATCAATTTCAAAGCCGAATGAAGAAACAGTGTCACATGGCATGTCGTACAAGTTCGCTCTACTGAAACAGTCCATAATTAGGGCATTGTGAGAGATTGGGCATAACTCTTCCTTGAAGAATCCAAATTGGGTTATACCTATGGCATTGGATAGAAGACTCAGAGGACTAATACAGGACCAAAAATCATATATTGGGGATCTGAAATAACATATATACACCAGATTCAATATCGAGCTCCTAGAAGACAAGAAAAAGCTAGATCATGTGTTGTCAAGGGCTGCAAAGGACCAGACTTTCTAGGGCAGCAAAGCAAATCAAGGTGCCGCAGAGGGTAGCATGAAAAAATTAGCAACCAAGGTGTATAACAGCAACAAGAATTTCATCACATGAAGTCTTCAAGTGGGCAGCACTGCATACAGTCATTGTAAATGTGTCATTGTGCTAAGTCATTGTAAATATATTATTGTAAAAATTGTACTAGTGTCTATCTTCCAAGAGTTGAAGAGGCAGTGTTGGGAGGTCTAGGATCATCATTAGGTGGTTGTGTCATAGTTGGGGTTATGGTCTAGTGTGTCTTCTTCTTCTACATCATTCTATATCATTATAAAGTGGACCATTTTCCCTGGTACGGGAGTCCATTCTTCTTTTATTCTTCTATAGGGTGGTAGGGTGGTGCTAGGGTGAGTTGTAGCTAATTGGGTGTTGGGGCATCCATTTAGTTGACTACTGAAGAATCTTGGGCATTGGAGCGTCCATCTAGTGGGAGCTGGAGAATAATTCTTTTCTAGATTCCAGGAAGTTGGAGCTTTATTTTCAATTGGAGTTGAATATTAAATAATTATTAGAAAAGCATTAGGTGGTTTTTGTCTTGGAGTGGGTTTCCACCTTAAAAACTGTGTGCATTTGTGTTCCTTTTTTTTACTGCTATCATTGTGTAGACACTGATAATAATTGAAGATTAACTAATACTCTAATTTAAAGGAATATTGATTCACCCCCCCCCCCCCAGTATTTCCAACCGTACACATACTCATTCAAAGAAGAGTTTGGTAGTGTTATTTATTATGATAATATTCTTTCAAACCGCCAATATAGCCATCTTAGAACATTTCTCCATGACCACAAATACATAGTCATTACCATGCTTGGTAGAAGGGAGGCCTGAAAGATAATCCATGGAGATGGATTCCCATGGCTAGCTGGGAGTGGGAAGAGGAGTGTACATGCCTTGCTTCTTGATGGTTGGATTGGAAATGACATAGGAAATGTAGGATCTAATATATTTTCCTATGTTCTATCAGAGTTTTGGCCAATAAAAATACTTATGTAGCACGACTACAATTTTATCCACACCAAAGTGTCTTGCGACCTAACTGTAGTTTGCCTAAAAATTATCTTCTCACTTGAAGGAAAATAAAGGTTGCCCAGGTAGTATAATAATGCATCCTGAAGGTGGAAATATGGAACTTTCTTACGATCCACTAGCATCTAGTATGTGGTGGAAAAATATAGATCATTTTTGTACAATTGCGGCCATCTAGAGGTCTCGTGGCCATAATAGCTGATAACAATAGTTAGTGTCGCAACTAGGGGCCAACTGAGGCAAAATACAACATTATTGGTGTTTCCCTTCTTGTATTTAATGTTCAAGTGGAATTGTCGCAAATATGTATACCACTTCCGATGTTGATTGTTTTGCAACTTCCCTTTTGTCTAGATAAACTAAAGAGATCGGTGATTTTTGTGGATGACCGTATCTTTCCCTAGAATGTAATATTTCCATTGTCGGAACGCCTGCATGATGGGATACATCTCTTTATCATAGGTGAGGTATTTATGAATTGTATTGGAAAGTGTCTCACTGTGATAGGCCATCAGATGCCCCTCTTGGGTGAGAACTACACCAATATCATAGTCATAGGTGCCTGTCTCAATTTCAAATGGTTGTTGTAGATATGGAAATGTGAGTAGAGGTCTAGACCAGAGGTGATGCTTCAGCTAAACGAACACCTTCTATTAGGACTCATACCAGGAAAACTTTTCTTTCACTCTTCCCTTGGTAACCTGACTCAAAGTCCAAGTGATATGAGAGAATCCCAACATGAACCTCTAATAAAAATTGGCAAGACCCAAAAAGATACAAAGGTCTGTTAGAGTGGTCGAGGCTGTAAAATACCAAATGACTTGGATATTAAACAAATCCATATGCACACCTTTCTCATCAATGATGTGGCCCAAAAATTAGACCTAATTCATGCCATATGTGCATGTCTTCAAGTTGGGACATAGTTTGTGTTGTCGCATGGTTTGAAGGACTTTCGAAACGTGTTGTAGGTTCTCTTCCAAAATTTTGTTGAATATGAGGATATAATCCATATATACAACTAATAACGAGTTGGTTGTAGGTTTTAACCCTGTATAGAAATTATCTACAAATGAATCTTAAAAATAGAAAATAAACAATAGAGAGAGCATAAAACATAAAACAGATATACACAGATATTTTCCCCTGGATCCCAAATCAGGACGAACAGCTTGATTTTTCATTATATTCCTTTTAGTGTTACAACACATATATATACATGCCGAATCATACATAAACCCCAATCCATTAACTCGGGATTAGAACATAACCGTAGTTCCCTTGACCGGATCTACAAAATACTAGGGGCCGAAAACCATCATGCCCCAAAACCATGTGCAAACACATGCACAAAACCATGGGCGGGTTTGCCCACCGAAAAATAAAGACCAATTTTTTTTTCCTGGGGTGTTTCCCTGAACCCCAAATAGGGGAGGATTCCTCCCCCCCTGTGACCCCCCCATGCATGACTAGTCGTGGAAATAATATAACACATACCCAACATTCTCCCACTTGTTGTTTTCTTTCCGCAGGGGGCCACAGGAGAGTTGAGTCATTAGCCTAGCTTTGCAACACCCATTGTTCATCTACACCAAGAGAACTTTTGAGTCCTCACAGACTTTGTCAATGCATCTGCAACATTCTTCAAAGTGTCCACCTTTACCAACAATACCCTTTTAGCCTCAACTATATCTCTCACAAAGTGATATTCAACATCAATGTGCTTTGCCTTTGAATGATAAGCATGGTTCTTAGCCAATAAAATTTCACTTTGGCTATCACAGTCTATCCTTATAGCTTGTTGCACCAACCCCATACTTGAACACAATCTTTGCAACCAAATTGCTTCCTTGCTTGCATGAGTGGCTGCTATGTATTCTTCCTCTATAGTTGAAAGAGCCACTACAGACTGTCTTTTACTCATCCAATTGACTGCACCTCCAAGTAGGCAAAACACATACCCACTTGTAGATCTTCTTTGGTCCAGATCTCCAGCCCAGTCTGCATCAAAAAAACCATTAATGTCCAACACTCTTTCCAATCCTAGTCTTCCCTGGTAGCACAAGCCATAATCACTAGTGCCACGCAAATATCTGAAAACCTGCTTCACTGTTGTCCAATGCTCCTTCCCTAGGTTTGACATAAACCTGCTCAATACTCCCTATGTAATGCTTCAGCTTCAGGTGTGCCCACGATAAGAATGTATGTTAATCAGACTTCAGATATGGAATACTCAGACATATCCTCCTCTTCTTCTTGTGTCTTCGTTGGGACAATGTTCAACAGACAACTTTACACATATAGGAATCGGAATACATATAGGAATAGGAACATTCACCGGTTTACTATCCTGCATATTGAACCTCTGCAATATAGTCTCGACATACTTCCTCTGGTTTAACCAGAGCTTCCTCTTTGCCCGATCTCTTTTAATTTCCATGCCCAAAATATAGTTTGCAGCACCAAGATCCTTCATGTCGAATTTGGAGAACAGTTGGGTCTTCAAATCTTGGATAATTTCTTTGTCATTTCCAATCAACAACATATCATCCACATACGAGACCAAATAAATAACACGGTCACCAATAAATTTAAAATAACACAATGATCCTCCTTGCTTCTGGTGAAGCCAAGTCCCCATATATAGGTATCAAATTTCTGATACCACATCCTTGGTGATTGTTTTAACCCATACAGAGACTTATTTAACCTACATACCAGTTCTTTCTTGCCCTTCACCATAAAGCCTTCAGGTTGCTTCATGTATATCTCCTCTTCCAGATCCCTGTGAAGAAATGTTGTCTTCACATCCATCTGTTCTACCTCAAAATAAAATGCGACAACAATAGATAAAAGTAGTCTAATAGAAGTAACTTTGGAAACAGGAGAAAAAATATCACCAAAATCAATTCCCATCACCTAGGAATAACCTTTTGCTACCAACCGAGCTTTTTATTTCTCCACCTTTCCTTCTACATTCATCTTCTACTTAAACACCCATTTTCTCCTGATGGGCTTCCTTCCAGCCGACAACTCCACCAGATCCCAAGCCTCATTTTTATGTAAGGATGCCATTTCATCAACCATGGCCTCCTTCCAGAGTTTTCCATCCTCTGAATCTACGGCTCCCTGACGGTTCTGGGATCATCATCAGTTATAGTTAAAGCAAAATTTGAACAGAAAGTAGATTGACTATACCTTTCTGATTGTCTTATTTTCCAAATTGATCTTCTCACAGCTGGAGTTTGTGGCTCTTCCTCTTCTGAGTCTTCTTCTTTTGTAGATTCTGATTCATCCTCCTTTAGCTCAAACTCTGTCTTCTCAGGTTCCTTTGGTAGGACTTCATGTTTAACAACATCTTTCACCTCTCTAAACACCACATATCGGTTGTACACAACCTTCCTTGTTTCCGGGTTCCAAAGCTTGTAACCCTTTAAACCATCCTTATACCCAATAAAGATGCACCTTTTAGATTTATTATCCAACTTGGTCCTTTTATCCTCTGGAACATGTACATATGCATCACATCCAAATACCCTCAGATCTGAAAGAGAGGGTTTCTTACCAGTCCATAGCTCATGTGGAGTCTTATCCTCCAACGCTGATGAAGGTGATCTATTAACCAAGTAACATGCAGTGTCCACTGCCTCTACCCAAGATTCTTGTCCTAACCTGGTACCACTGAGCATTCTTCTTTCCTTTTCCATCAGCATTCTGTTCATTCTTTCTGCAACTCCATTTTTCTGAGGTGTTTATGGAGTATTCTTCTGTCGTGTTATACCACACTTCTTACAAAACTCTTCAAATTCCTTCTTGCAAAACTCCCCACCATTATCTGTCCTCAGCACCTTTATCTTCTTCTCTGTCTGGTTTTCCACCATAGCCTTAAATTCTTTAAATTTTTCAAAGGCTTAAGATTTCTTCCTCAAGAAATATATCCATGTGTTCCTTGAGAAGTCATCTATGAATGAAACATAGTACACAGACTTACCCAGTGATGGAACCGACACAGGTCCAAACACATCACTATGCACAAGCTCTAATATCTTGTTCGACCTCTTAGCACCAGAAGGAAAACTCACCCAATTCTGCTTCCCATATACACAATGTTCACAGAAATCAAAATCCAGAGAGTTATTAGACATACCTTCTACCTTACCATTTCCATCCAGTATCTGAAAGCCCTTCTCTCTAATATTTCCAAGCCTTTGATGCCATAGCATGGTCTTTTCTCCAGAGACCGCTAGGCTTTACGCTCCACTTTCAGGAACCACAGAACTGTTGAACCCATCAATAATAGTGCTGCCCTGAAGCTTGTACATAGTTCCAATCCTAAATCCCCGCATTAATACCAATGCTCCCTGAACCATCTTACAGGTATCTTTCTCGAACACTGTTTTTACACCTGCATCATCCATCTTGCTTACAAAAATCAAATTTCTGTCCAATGCAGGAATGTGCAGAACATCAGGAAGTGTTCTAATCCTTCCACCTTGCAGCTTTAGCTTGACTTTTCCACGTCCAACGATTCTGGCCTTCCTATCATCACCTAAGAATACATCACCACCATCATATTTCTCATACTCGCAGAACCACTCCCTATGGGGAGTGAAGTGAAAGGATGCACCTGAGTCAATCAACCATGACTCATGATCTACATGTGTATTTGAAGACGAAGCCAAATACACATCCCCACCTTCATCCGAGGTGGTTTTTACCTCTGCAGAAGGAGCATCATCAGATCCCTTTCCTTTCCCAGGAGCTTTAGATCTGCAATCCTTTTTGTAGTGCCCTTCCTTTCCGAATTTCTAGCACACCTTTACAAACTTTCCAGGATTTTTAGATCTCCCTCTAGATTTAGATCTCCCACTCAAAAGCTTATTCTTATTTCTATTCTAGGACCTTCCATGTATAGATAAGGCATCTCCATTCTGACCCTCCGTATTTATCCATCTCATTTCCTCTAACAGTAAGGCTGAGACGATGTCATCAAAATTCAAGGTAGTTGTATTGCTACCTATTGCAATAACCAGACTGTCCCATGAGTCTGGTAGAGAACACAACAAACTGATGCACTTATCTTCATCTAAGATTTTAATATCAACATATGACAGCTGACTTACCATAGTATTGAAGGCGTTCAGATGCTCTGTCACCGAGTCTCCATCCTTCATCCTCAGGTTATACAGCTTTTTCCGCAGAAACAATTTATTCACTAGAGACTTAGATTGGTACAAAGTCCCAACTTTGTCCCACAAGGTCTTCGTCGTAGCTTCCCCAGATACATTCAACAACACTGAATCTGAGACACACAAATGTATTGTGCTCTTTGCCTTCCGATCCATCTTCTTCCAGTCTTCATCTAACATTGTCATTGGTTTAGTACTCGTATCTACCACGATCCACTGATCCTTATCCACCTGCAGAACCTCCATCTTGAGCTTCCACAACTCAAAACTCTAACCATTAAATTTCTAGATCTCTATCTTCCCGCTGCTCGCCATCTTCTTTCACCACAAGAATCGATCCTGCAGATCTCCCACTGAATAGGGTCTACCTCAGGCCCGAGAAAAAAAAACCCCTTAGCAGTAAAGGCGTCCCCTTGAAGCCGAAACTGCTCTGATACCAAATGTAGGTTTTAACCCTGTACAGAAATTATCTGAAAACGAATCTTAAAAACAGAAAATAAACAATAGCGAGAGCATAAAACATAAAACATATATACACAGAGATTTTCCCCTGGATCCCAAATAGGGACGACCAGCTTGATTTTTCATTATATTCCTTTTAGTGTTACAACACATATATATACATGTCGAAGCATACATAAACCCCAATCCATTAACCCTGGATTAGAACATAACCGTAGTTCCCTTGACTGGATCTACAAAATACCAGGGCCGAAAACCGTCATGCCCCAAAACCATGTGCAAAACCATGCACAAAACCATGGGTGGGTCGGCCCACTAAAAAATAAGGACCAAAAAATTTTTCCCGGGGCATTGCCTCGGACCCCAAATAGGGGGGCTACCGCCCCCCCTGTGACCTTCCCCCCCGCACATGACTAGTTGTGGAAATAATATAACATATACCCAACATTGGTGAAGGGCCACAAGATGTTATCCATCAACCTCATAAAAGTTGTAGGGGCATTTTTCAAACTGAAAGGCATGAAAAACCACTCAAAAATGCCCTTCTTGGATTTTAAGGAAATTTTGTATACATATGTAGGTTCTATTGGCACCCGGTGATAGCCAAAATTCAAATCAATTTTTCTAAAATACTTGGCCCCATTGAGATTTTCAAGAAGGTCATCAATCCATGGGATAGGATACATGTTCTTGACACTAATTTTTTTTAGTGCCTAATAATCAATGCAGAGTCTCCAGGTTCCATATTTCTTCTATACAAGTACAATTAGGCTCCCATAAGGTGAGGAACTTGGTTGGATATGCCATTTTTGTAACAACTCTTGGATCTGCCGTTTGATTTCTTAATTTTTAAGAATGGGGCGACGATATATCGGCTCATTGGGTAGAGATGCTCTGGGATTCATATCGATCAAATGATTGACCTGATAGTGCAAAGGTATTTCTTTGGGTGAGGAGAATATGTCCATGTATTCTTCCACAACCTTATCCACCTACTTCTGCTGTGTGGGGGAACCCTTCCTCGGGGCCATGGATGTGGCCACTATCTTCCCCCTCGCTTTGAGAGGGAATAAGAAAGAAAAAAAAAATTATCAGTCTGGGAGATGATCTTACTACATTTCTTAGTAGAGATCAAAGAGATGGCGGTAGGCGGGGCTACCTCTGGTATCCTGTATAACTTATTCACAAAATTAATAATAATAGTGCGAGGCTTGGAATCATAAACAACATTATGCTTCCACAAGCATGGTTGGCCTAATAACACATCACAAACTTCAAGAGGAGCAACATCACACAGTGCCTCATCCCTGAAGGGCTTGATGATGTAGAGATATCATCCTTGGTTAATCCACCTGATGGTATATGACTACAGGTATGATATGTTTGGTAGGCCCTGTTAGTGTCAGTCTAGTCACACTGCCATCAGTGATCAAAACTGCTCTTTTGCATTTGCATATTAGGTGTCTCATACCGAATAAATTTCACCATTCCGCTAGGTCATGGATTCATTGACGGTAGTGATTTTTTATCTGTTTTCCCTCATGAGGTACTTGTTGATTGTCCTTCCTATGGTCTTCAGTCATTAGTCACTTTCATTCTCAAGATCATATCAGTCGGTCATAGGATGGGTCTCATCAGTCTCTAAGGTCTCACCATGATCAAATTAATGAGTCAAGTGTCAATAAAGATCATCAAGGTCATGAGGAAGTCAATAAATTCAAATTCACAGCACCAGGAAGATATAAGAGACACTTTATTCGGCTTGATGTAATTTTCACCTCAAAACCATGTTTTGAGGTGAAAACATGATACTTTTCCTTTCAGCCACAATTCAGAAGGTGTTATCCCCACAAAGTGATGTCCCTGCTTTTCAGAGAAGTTTTCCGTAGCATTTTTAGCACCAGAGCCTCTTCCAAGAAGATCCATCAGAAAGAGCCCGGTTGGATCCTTCCAACGGTATACTACACTCTCAAAAATGACTTCTGGATTGAAATTTATGCTTAAGTGAAGTAAAAACCCTTATATCCTCATATACCCCCTATTTCCCATTTTTCCCTTTAAACTTTGTATTATCAAAATTTAATATTCCATTAAAAATTCCCTTTTCCCCTTTCCACATTATAAAATCGCATTATAAATACAAATGCGATTATCCCAAACCACTTCCCCTCCAAGTCCTGTAGAACTCTATATTGTAAAGTCCCCACTGTAATAACCACTTCCCCTTTTCCATGACCCCTTAAACTTTATAATAAAGTTTAAGTTATATATTATAAACTCGCTGCTCTTTAATCGCAATCACAAACCTAATCGCATAGCATGTTTTAGTTGTATGTTCCGATCGGCCCATCGCAAGCTCCGATGCGATTGTCACTTCCAATGGCCTACCCTTGATTGAAACCTTCGATCGCATCGCATCGTTTAAATTTTATCCCCGATTGACCAATCGCAAGTCCTTCCTCCAATCTCTCGATCGCGCCCTTCCCTCCGATTTCCCGATCGCACCATCCCCCGATCGATCAATCGCACAAACCTCCGATCTCCCGATCGCACCCTTCCCTCCGATCCTCCGATCGTAGTCCCCTCCAATTTCTGATTGCAATTGGTCAGTCCCACCACTTAATTCTTCCGCCATTAAATATAAACGAGGCTTTTCCTTTGTAAAAATCGAATTTTATATTAGTTCGTTTTATAAAGGACTTTCCCCATGGTTTAATCCCATCGCATTGGAAGAAATTCATATTGCAATATGCCTGCCCCAAAGTCCCGATTGCGATTGCGATTGCCCTCATTCCACCATCGCATTGCATATTTTAATTGTTTCATTTTATGTCACTCCTTTCCTCGATTCCGATTGCGATTGTAATGTGGGTCCCGCCTCCTTCCCTTCCCTTTTCCCATTCAAAATACATTTTTCCCTTCACGAAAGAATTATTTCGTTCTATGTTATTTCAACGGCAGTCTATTAAAGGGTCAGTTTTATTTAAATGAAATAATAGAAAGCGAAGGAAACAGTCGGCTGGTCGAGAGCTTACAATAAAATAAAAATATCTACAACAGCAGGAAAATAGGATCGAATTGCCTATTTTGTCTTCAGTTACGATTCAAAGAGATCTGCGTTACAATGTTTCGCCTTCTCACTGACCGGATGTAACGCAGCTCTCCCTTTACAGAGAGATTATTGGCTCTTGGTTTTCCATCTTCAGTTATGATTTCTCCTCTTCCCATCGATTTGTATTCCCGCAAAATATATCTATTTATTGTAAATGCTAATCATTTGTAAGGGGCTGAAAGTCTGAGGTCTGAAAACTCAAAAGTAGGGGAATAGTGTGGCAGTGAGATTTGCGCTCCATTGTACAGTTTGGCAGGGAATTAATAAAGTGATGCAGCTCTGATTTGTGGGATCAATGTGGTATGAGTTTTAGCATATGTATCTCCTTTGTGTTTCATATGTACATTTTTATGTTTCACCATTCATTCATAAACATTTCCAGTTGAATGTTTTCAAGTTAAAAAGGTAGAATCCATTTTATATGCTCTGCCTTGGGGAATCATTCATAATCTGTGTGTTTTCTTCTGTTTGAAAAGGATTCATTTATTATGCCCTTTTCAGCTTCTCAACAGTCTTTCCACTCCACCCGGATGCGGGTGATTAACATAGGAACCAAGTGGGAGCCATGCGGCATTAAGGTTTGCAGCTGGCCTCATCGCATGGCAAACGTCTGGCGACTGTACTCAGGCGTGAGACATTTAAGTCGAAACTTAATGAGCGCGATTCACAATTCTCCAAACGCAATTCGAGAGAATTCTATGCAGGGTAACAAAGATCTGGTCATTACTCCATCCATGGCGCAGTTAATTTGCTGGGACGGCAACAGCTTCGAGGCATTTGATTGCAGAATGGAGAGCGAGCATGCTAATAGCAGCTTCCCTCGGCCTTCTGCTGTGTATTGTTCGCCCACCGTGAGGCACTCCTCCGAGCAAACCGTCACTGGCAAGCGCACCAAACTTCATGGTTGCATTGTCCTGGGCGAAAATGTTCATTTCTCCATTGCAGGTAATTGTATGCATCAGTCCGGGATTTGGCTTGAGAACCTGCTCAGCATCCCCATAGCTCCCACGCGCTCTCACTCCACCAACGCTCAGCTTGGTTCTCAGCATTCCCCAAGCTTTTCTGCTACGATTGACAGTATGCCTCGTTTAAGGCACAGAATGAGATGTCGTCGGGGTCCTTCTAGGAGGGTTTACAGGCGCTCCTCCCCGTCTTCTAGTACCTCGGCTGCGGATTTTACTGGCTCGGCCAGCACTTCTCACGTTGCTCGTGGGCGTATTCTAAGGTTTGAGAGCTGGAACACCATCGGCAAGAATGCTCCGGCTCACTCTCAAACCCGGCATTTTGTGTTTCAAAGTGCTTTGAATCGCCCATGTATTACAGCCACTGTCACCATGGTTTTCCGAGAGTCCCCATATGATGATGGGAGGGCTGGTCTTGGGGTGCAGATTGATGAAGAGCGGGTTGGTCTTGATGGGCAGCATGATGAAGAAATGCCCGCACGGAACAGAGCCAGCACCGAGGATGTTGATGGACAGGGCATTGGCATGAATATGGATATCGAGATGGTACAGGAAAAGCAGCAGAATGCAATTCAAGACCGGGGTAATGCCAACGCTCTGCACCAGAAACATCCGGGCGATGGACTGCGCACCCCTGCTGCTAACAAGATCATTCACTCAACTGCGGACCTCTACAATTCTGATGGAGAACCAGATGAGTTTTGGTGCAGAGTCGAGGAAGAGGAACCGGATGAGTGATCTTGCTCAGCCCCAGGTTTTTGTTTTTGTTTTTTTGCTATGGCACTGTCTTAAGTTTGCAATTTGTCACTGTATGGTTCTAGACTTAAACATTGCCCCTATGTGGGTCTTTTTGATGGAACTTGATTTGCACTGAGTCACTTGACCCGGCTGCCAAGTTTTTGATCTTTCGTTTCAATGTGCCTACTGTGCCTTGTCTTCGGGGTTTACTCCCGATGTACATATCGCACATCGATTATCAATGATTAAATTTATTTAGAAAAAAACAGCTCTTCCACTCCATCTTATTTCAATTGATTGTTAAATCTCCCGCCTATCTTGCCCCATGAAATACTGTGTCTTTGATTTAATTCCCTACTCCTGTACATACTCGTCCTTTTTCCCACACATCCCTCGAAAAATTCATTCATTTATCAAAACCCCTTTTCACATTTATATACCTAGCCTAAAATCAGTTCATTATTGTGTTATTGGATATCTATTCTACGGAGAGAGCCCTCTCCTGTCCTTGTAGGGCTAGCTACAAGGCTGAGCGTGGTTTAGTTGTTACCCTGATTTGCCTTTTTCAGCTTGAGGTTCATATTGGGTGCTAACATCTCTGGCGACCATACTGGGGCTTACAAACTTTTGCATAGAATATTCATCACCCCAGTAATATTTCTCTTGTAAAGTCTCGATGATGATATTTCAGAGTTTTCTAGGCTAATATAAATATTGTACAGTAGTAGGTTAACCACACTGGCTTCAAGAAGATATACAAGGGCTAATCCTGATCCAAACCCTCCCCCTGTGTTTGAAAATCCAAATCTTATCCCAAGAATAGTCAGAAGACAGGAGGGATCACTAAGTCCTACACCTATTTTCAGGTCCCATACTTGGCCCAATGAGTGGTTTTTTGTAGAAGAGCTTTCTTTTGACGAGATTTTTGAGCTTTCTTTGTTTAGAAATAAGTCCGAAACTGCACTTGAAGACACGGTTTTAGATCCAGAGTTCCTGGTGGATATTGAAGTTCAAAGAGCGAATTCCTCCATTGATGACTACATTTTGAATTCTCCCCAGTCCATCACTATAACTTATATTCCTGAGCCTTCAGAATCATCAGGAGCAGCATTTCCTCCTCCTAATTCGTCAGCATCCCCTTCAGTCAACTCCCAGTTATCATCTCCTCCAACAACACCTCCCCCAAATCCTGCAAATGCTGTTGTAAATCCACCCAGAGTCATGGCTGCTCAGTATGCACCCTTGGTTTTACCTCAAGTTCTCAATGATATGCCTGCGGATTATCAGAGTAAAATCCCTATCTTTGATGCCACTCAGGGCATTACAGCCCAGCAGCATGTTGATAAGATGAATGACTTTTTTGACTTGCATGAAGTAGAAGAAGAGAATGTAGCTACCAGGTTGTTTGTTCAAAGCTTCGGAGGTGAAGTTAGAAAGTGGTTTAGAGATTTACCGGCTGGCTCAATTCGCACTTTACAGGAGTTACACACACAGTTCTTACACCGGTGGGAGGTGGAAAGGAATCCACACCAAATTCTGTCTGAATATGACAATATTAAAATAAATGTGGGTGAAACAGTGCAAGACTATTGTTTAAGATTCAATGTTGTATACAATGCTATTCCGACTAACCTCAAACCTCCTGTGGATTCAGCTATGCTGAAGTTTCCGGATGGTTTTGATGCCGATATGGCATATCAACTGCGTGAAAGAGATTCGTCGTCACTTGAAGACATGCAGAGGATAGCAGTAAGCGTTGAAGCTAATCTGTTGGCTAGAAGAGCTCGAGCCAGAGCTGAAAAGAAAGTCGTGGGAAAAGAGGAAGCCTCCCCTTCAGAAAACAAGATGGACACTCTGATTCGTACAATGGAAAGGATGGTTGAGAGGTTGACGATTTCCAACAGACCTGAAACTCAAATAAGAAATCCGAATTTTAGAGGACAACAGCAGCCACAATTCAGAAATAGACAGAGAGAACAGAGGGTGCAGGACCAAGCGGCACCACAGCAGTAGATTAAAACGCCATTACAGCAGAACTGACTCAGATGACGACGGTCCCTTGTTTGAAACCAATCATTTTTTCACAGTTGATGATGCGCCCATTTTCCTCACAGAAGACAAAGAATACACAATGGCGACTCCAGACATTCGAGGGGACGAAAATTTCATCTTGGAAAATGACGTAGTGTTAGAAGAAGAATCTGACGACTACCAGAGAGGGTATATGAACACTCTATCAGCCTAGCAAAGGCAGTATTCCCTGAGGAATAGAAATGTCACAATCAGTCCCATTTAAAAGAGAAAAGAACTCCAAATGAAGGATGAGGCACAGAAGAAGAAAAAAACAACCGGCCAATCCTTCATCCAGCAAAGCACCCGCAGTTGCTCACACAACAAATGAAAAAGGCCAGCAGAGCATAGAGAAGGAGCAAACAGAGAAGAAAGACCCTCCCATTAAAGAGGTAGAAAAGGCTCCCTCCTTTAATTTAGAAAATAAAATTTCTAAACTCAAAGTGTCTGTGCCCCTGACCGAGTTGGTAAAGAATAGTGTATATAAAAGTCAGGTGTCTAAAGTCTTGCAAGTTGACCCTCTTTCTGATATGGTTAATGTGGAAGATGACTACCCTGAACTTATTTTTGGTCCAGCCACAGAAGAATCCAAAGAAAATGAAGTCCCTCCCTTTTACCTAAGTCTTAGGTTGCATGAGTTTATCTTGCATAACGCCATGTTGGACTCCGGGGCCTCACATAATTTGATGCCCAAAGCTGTCATGGAGAAGTTAGGCCTTGATGTTACTAGAAAATACCATGATTTGTATTCTTTTGACTCAAGTAGGGTCCATTGTATTGGTCTCATAAAATATTTAGTAGTGTCGTTAGATCAAATCCCAGCCAAAAATGTCTTGATGGATGTAGTTGTTGTTGATGTCCCACCACGGTTCGGAATGCTTCTATCTAGGTCTTGGGGTTCAAAACTTAAGGGGACCATACAGCTTGACTTCTCTTATGCCACAATCCCTGTATTTGGCCAGTTGAGAAAGTTATATAGGGAAAAGAAAATGAAATATATGATTACTAGCAAAGACAAGCCAGTAAACCATCCCATCAATGCAGTCCACACAGATTTAGAGTATTTTGTCTTATATTCAGATGGTGGTTTAAATGATGAGGATGTTTAGTTGGTACAAGTGGATGAGATACCTGAGATTTTAGAAAATTTCAGAGAGGTCCTCAAACAGGAAAATGACAAAGCAGCAAGTACTTCCAAACCTCCTGTCTCCCAGCAGCGAAAAGACAGCGAACAGCCAGAAATCAGCCAAGGTAAAGAGAAAGCAAAAACTAAATTTCAGCATCTGCAAGAAGAAGAAGAAGGCCTATGGGGTATGGATTTTGATGGAGTTGTTAGTAAGGATGGATCAGGTATTGGAATATGGATTCGAAGCCCTATTTTCCAGCCCGAAAAGGTCCCTAGTAATGTTAGAGTATGTGCTTATAAGTTGGCTTTTGGCTGCTCCAACAATGAAACATAGTATGAAGCTCTGATTGCAAGCCTCAAAATCCTGAAGAAATTGAAGGCGAAAAGAATTTCTGTGTATGGTGACTCTGAGTTAATAATCAAGCAGGTGAAAGGAGAATACCAAGCTAAAAATCCAAGACCGAGGGCATACAGAAATGCAGTTCTGGACATTTTGAAGACATTCCCAGAGTACACCTTGACAGTAGTGCCCAGGATGCAGAATATTATTGTTGATTCCCTTACCGCTACTGCAAGTAACCTGAGGATTCTGATGAAATCCAGCAACAAGTTTGAAATCCATGTCAAGCATAGGCCTGTTGTTCCAGACAATTTAAGGTATTGGCAAGTATTTTGGGATGATAATGAGATCAATGCATTTTTGCAGGGTGACGGAAAATTCAAGGACACTCCCATAGAAGGTGAGTATGTGGTTGATGATCAAGAATTGAAAACAAACCAGATGGACATATTGCAGCTGAAAGATAATGTGATTCCTAGAGGTCTCATACCTTTAGATGAGTTGTTTGATCAGGACGATGTGGCAAAGAAGCCAAGATTGGTGGCCACTGAGAAAGGAGTTGAAGATGTGAATCTTGGAACACCTGATCAACCCAAGTTCATGAAATTTTCAAAGGCATTTTCCCCTAAAGCGAAGGAGAAGTCTGTGAAGTTGCTTTCTGAATTTTCTGATGTATTTGCATGGGATTATTCAGATTTGAAGGTGTATGATAAGAACATAATCCAGCATATTATTCCTATCAAGCCGGATCAAAAGCCATTCAGACAGAAGCTGAGAAGAATCAATCCGAAACTTCTGCCATCCATCGAAAAAGAGGTAAACAGATTGTACAAAGCTGGTATCATAGTCCCCATTGGATTTTCTGATTGGATTTCAAATTTGGTCCCGGTACATAAGAAGACTGGAGAAATAAGGTTGTGTATAGATTTTTGGAACTTGAATAAGGCTTCCTTAAAGGATAATTATCCACTTCCGAAAATGGACCATATTCTACAGAGAGTAGTTGGAGCGTCCAAGATGTCACTACTTGAAGGCTACTCAGGCTACAACCAAATCCTGGTGCATGAGAAGGAACAAGATAAAACTGCCTTCACAACACCCTGGAAAACCCTCCAGTATGCCAAAATTCCATTTGGACTGAAGAATGCAGGAGCTACTTTCCAGCGTGCAATGGACATCACTTTTTCCAATGAAAAATATGTTTTTCTGATTATTTATTTGGATGATTTGACAGTGTTTTCAGGATCAGATGATGAGCATCTGCACCATTTGAGAGTTGTTTTTCAGCGATGCAGAAATTTTGGAATTTCTCTCAATCCCAAGAAGTGTCTCTTTGCCATGGATGAAGGCAAGCTGCTGGGGCATATCATCTCCAAAGATGGTATTCGTATCGATCCAGCTAGAGTGGAGGCAATTCAGCTCATAGACCTGCCACGAAACAAGAAGGAGATTCAGGCTTTTAATAATAAAATTAACTTTTTGTGCCGATTTATACCCAATCTGGCTGAACATCTGAGGGAAATGACTAATATGTTGAAGAAGGACAGCACTGTTAAATGGAGTGAGGAGGCCATCAAATCATTCAAATGCCCCGGTTTTGATCAGTCCTGACTACACTCAAGACTTCATCATATTTTCGTTTGCATCGAAACATAATTTAGCTGTTGTGTTAATGCAAAAGAGAGACGAGATCGAAAATCCAATTGCCTTTTTCAATACAACTATAAGAGATGCTGCTTTGAGGTATAATATTATTGAAAAACAGGCATTGGCTCTTATCAAGGCATTGAAGTATTTTAGGGTCTATATTATGCATTCACATACTATAGCATATGTCCCTAACGCAGTAGTGAAGGATTTGTTGATGCAAACTGATCCAGAAGGTCGGAGAGGTAAATGGATAGCGGCCATGTTAGAGTACGATGTAGAGATCAAGCCCACGAAGTTGATCAAATGCCAAGGCTTGGTGAAATTGATGGCTCAATCAAATTTGCATGCTTTAGATATAAACCTCATAACAGCAGTGGCAGAAGATGAAGATAAATGTTTGCTGGTTCCAATTTCAGATATTTTTCTACAGTCCCCGTGGTATTCAGATATTGTCTATGTCCTTCAGCATTTGTCACCTCCTACCGGCATGTGTAAGAGTGAGGGTAGATCTCTGAAGCTAAAATCTGCAAAATACTGCATTTTAGACAGTGCTATGTATTGGAAAGATCCAGGAGGCGTTCTGCTCAATTGTTTGGTTGAAGAAGAGGCGCAGAAGGTAATGCACGATTTTCATAAAGGTGACTGTGGTGGTCACTTGTTTTGGAAGACTACAGCTAACAAGGTATTGAGAGCAGGATATTATTGGCCCACATTATTTTCTGATTTATATAAGACAGTAATGAAATGTCATGAATGCCAAATCTTCCAAGGGAAGAAGAAATTGCTTCCACTCCCTTTGAAACTAGTTTCAGTGAACGCACCCTTTCAGCAGTGGGGGCTCGATTTCATAGGAGAAATTCATCCCGCGTCCTCAACGCAGCACCGATGGATATTGACAGGGACAGATTACTTTACGAAATGGATCGAGGCCATCCCAGCCAGGCAAGCAACAGACACGGTAATCATTCAATTCCTGCAATCGAATATTTTATCTCGTTTTGGTTGCCCATGCAAAATCGTAACAGACAACGCAGCAGCGTTCCGATCCAAGAAGATGATCGACTTCTGTGACAAATACAACATCGCACTCGGCCATTCGACAGCTTATTATCCACAAGGAAACGACCTGGCTGAGTCATCTAACAAACCACTGGTGAATATAATTAAGAAAATGCTGGAGACAAACAAAAGAAATTGGCACCGAAAGCTCATCAACACACTATGGGCAGACAGAGTTAGCAGTAAAAGATCAATAGGTATGTCACCATTCGAGCTGGTTTATGGTACTGATGTTGTCTTTCCCACATCCCTTACAGTTCTGGTTATGAGATTATTGCAAGAAGTTGGCAGCGAGGACAATGAAAATCAGCGAAGGAAAATGACAATTAGCATATGTCTCTCCTTTGTGTTTCATATGTACATTTTTATGTTTCACCATTCATTCATAAACATTTCCAGTTGAATGTTTTCAAGTTAAAAAGGTAGAATCCATTTTATATGCTCTGCCTTGGGGAATCATTCATAATCTGTGTGTTTTCTTCTGTTTGAAAAGGATTCATTTATTATGCCCTTTTCAGCTTCTCAACAGTCTTTCCACTCCATCTTATTTCAACTCGATTGCTAAATCTCCTGCCTATCTTGCCCCATGAAATACTTTGTGTCTTTGATTTAATTCCTCGGTTCATACTGTCCTTTTTCCCATACATCCCTAAAAATTCAGTCATTTATAAAAACCCCTTTTCACATTTATATACCTAGCCTAAAATCATTTCATTATTGTGTTATTGGATATCTATTCTACGGAGAGAGCCCTCTCCTGTCCTTGTAGGGCTAGCTACAAGGCTAAGCGTGGTTTAGTTGTTACCCTGATTTGCCTTTTTTAGCCTGAGGTTTAGATTGGGCGCTAACAGGCCCAACCACTTCATGAGCTCTACTGAAACAAGGTTCTTTTGGCTCCCATTGTCGACAATGAACTGCAGCGAAGAACCCTTCACCCACATCTATGAGTGGAAGAGATGCTCCCCCTCCTTTGTATCTTCGGGCTCAATCTTATGGACCTTAGTGGTGGCATCAATGGCATTGTGTTATGCATCAATAATTTTCTTCCCCTTGTCATTCCCCTTGTAAGGTTCTGGCTCAGAATCATAACATGCACTAGACTCTAAAGCTTTTATCTCAACCACCAATGACTGCTTGATGCCCCACTCATTTATGTTGTGAGTGGGGATCTTGTGGAACTCACACCACTTTCCTATGTCCTTCTTCATATTTTTGGTGCCATTCTTTTCTTGTGGCTTCCATGGGTTGTCTTGGGTCACTCCACCATGGATTTGTCCTTTGTTCTGTGGTTTGGGGGCTCTCTTTCCTTGCTTTTGATTTGCAGATCAAAAGTCATGATTCTTTTGTTTTAATTTTTGAATATTGGTAGCATATCAATATGTTGCACCAAGCGAGGAGATGTTCAATAAATCCATTTCTTCTTGAATGTATTTATGCAGAAAACCATGGTACTTTAGCACTTGATGTCGCTCAGAGTCTTTGATACCCAACTTTGTGCATAGAGTATGAAAAATATTTGTGAACTCAAGCACATCTTGGTACCTTATCTACCGTAATGTGGTCCACTGTATGCACTTGTCCTCATAGCTCCCCACGGGGTAATATTGTTCCTCAATAGCGTCTCATAAAGAGTTCCAAGAGGGGGAAACTGTGAACAAAGAGGGTTCCTTGGCCCTTTTCTCACAGTAAGTTTCCCACCATTCCCTGTGTTAGCCCCCCTATGAAATTCTTGACAAGCAAGCTGGGGGCTATGTTATTTTGGAGACCTTCAAGGAATGCTTTTCCCCTGAAGACACATCATCCTTGAGGTCTCTCTGTGCTTTGCCTTAT
Organism: Pinus albicaulis; assembly: GCA_034641835.2. Lineage (NCBI taxonomy): Eukaryota > Viridiplantae > Streptophyta > Pinopsida > Pinales > Pinaceae > Pinus > Pinus albicaulis. Next base: position 1,531,651,515 of record CM076579.1, read on the forward strand.
ACAAGTCCCCTCTACTGGTTCCTTTCCCTAAAGGCCTGCATTTACCCCTTGTACCACTGCAAAATGTCCCCTTTTTCCCCCTTTTTCCTCCTTCTATCAAAGTCCCTCTTTTACCATTTTTATTTTCCCTATTAACCCCCTAAATCCCCTCTAAAAATCCATGCACCCTTTGTTTTCCCAATTTCCCCCTCCATCTCCCTATCGTTACCCTTTGGGCCTCAAAATACATTAAAATGGGTTAAAAACCCACTTCCAATCATATAATAGGCCTAATCCCCCTTCCCCATAGCCCCGTGCCTTTCTCTCCCCATATAACCCAACGCTATCACAAAGCACTAGGCGGAAAGGCGCTTCTGCGGGGGGTCGCTCCAAATTATCGTGTCCATACACCTTGGTCCCCCGCAGTTCATCTCCGCCATCCATTAAAATCCGCAGATCAACGGTTCGCGTTTCATCTATATCGAGGGCGTTCCTGACCATCGATCTTTATAGATTGGACGGTCCTCGTTAATCCCGCAGGCGCCCGTGGTTCTCCGTTCAAATCGTCGACCGCTCCATCATCGTCCATTCACCGCCAGATCGACGGCCCGAAATGCACCTGTCCTGTGGACCCCGCCACGCACTATTCCAAACCTGCCTGGTTTATTCCGCACCGCTTATGCGCAGTTGGTGGTTTTCCCCGAGCACCCAGCAATTCCATACAACGCTCGCCACTTGTCCTCCTGTATGATTTCAAAACCGCCAGCCCCGCCCATTAACTCTATCCTTCGCACGTTATTTTTCGGACACGGATGCCCAGCGAAATTGCTGAAGACCGTCCGATCTGGAGCGGGCCATCCGACGGCTATCGCTCGTCGAAGATGCACGATGGATAATGAAGTTGCATGCGTGATAGTCTGTGTCCTGGCCCGCCATCCGCCGTCCTCCGCCGTTGATCTCCGCCACGATCGACGGTCCAGATTTGTTCACCCGCCGCTGACTTTTCCACTGTCTCCCGGTCCCGCCACATCATCTCCACGTGTGCCCACCGTGCAATCTCCCCGTAAATTCATATTTGTTCGTCCAAAAGGGCCTTTTTCAATGTTTTACGTTGAATTTTCATTTCTCCATCTGCAACTGCATTCCGCCACCTTTCTCCACGCCATGAATGTTTCCACCGTGTTCCTGCACATTTCGGCTGTTTGTTCGTTCTGCATGGTTGTCCCCATCGTCTCCATCGTGTCCGCCACCCCCATATATGTTTTCTCAACCAGTTTACCCATTTTGCAGGGTTTTCAACAGGGACTGACCGCCATGATGCGCGATCTCTGTTACAGTGACAGAGGGATCGAAGAGGACCATGTGCAGAGGCTATATTCAGAGCCTGATGTCACAGGAAACGTTTGGAGGGGTGCTTGCACCATAAATTCATCAAAGGGCAGAGTTTAAAACTCTACCAACCCTCCGGCGCCATTGAAGCTCGAAATTCACAGGCAAAGACAGTACGGGAATAGTAGAGAGCTTGAGGCAAGAAATAGAAGACTTTTGAGCTTCTTCAGGGATTTCTAGAAGGCAAAGGTACAAATTTGAAGACCCCGAGGATCGAACAGGAGATCCAATGCACAGAGATATTATATTATCAGGGTTTCCGTATCAGCAGAGCGTTCTTCCATGAAAGGACACGGTACACAACTTTTTTTTAGTCTAAATTGTGCCTCAAATAAATATTTACACCCTTTCAGCAGTCCTATACCATCAAGAAGCATTTTTTATACGGTATGGTCGACCCTAGCATCATTATTTCTCCAGTTTGTCCAGTCAACAGAAATGGCATTAATACTGCAACCAGAGTGCCAGAAGTAAATGCACAGATTTAAAGCAGAATGGGTTGCGGTTTTCCTCCTCTTCTGAGCGTTAATTCTTCATTTAATTCTTCACCTACCTCTTCTGCTCTGTTTCTCCTATAAGAATCCGGAAGAACACATTGTAAAGGTTGTTGTTGTTCAGTTGTTCGGCTGTTGCTGTTAGAGGGATTCAGTTTGACTTTTAGAACAGTCTTGGGAGGGAGTTACAGAGTAGTTTGTATGTAATAGGCTGGGAGGAGAAAGTTTGGATTGTATTAGCCATTGGGCTTATTGTACATGACTGGTTTTGCATCAATTAATCAAAGCACATTTCACAGGATCCTGGTCTATTACTATTGGTGATGTTTTTCCTAACTCTGTTTATTACATTTTCATATTGTTTCATGTTCTTCTGGTAGGCAACAGAAGTATAACATAGGATTCACCCTTGTTAGGTGCCCTATGTTTCCTGCTCTCCCTGCCTTTAATGTTTTCTTCTTTATGTGCTATCTGAGAATTGTTTTCAGTTGATTTAACCAGTTTAGTGGATGATATTGCCTACTCTCTGATGTATGAATTAAATGAATCAGTTCTTAGATGTTCTGGTTGGGTTTAAGCTGGAAGATTTGGGAACACTGGGGATCAGAGTTAGCCCTGTCCACTAGGATCCTTGTGCAACCATTTGACCTTCCTAAGATCCCTTTTTTAATCTTATCTCTGTTTTCCCTTGGAGTTGCTAAAGTAGACCTGGAGTTAAATGACCTTTGGTCCGATCTATAAGCAGCCCCTTTGTCCCTCTTTGAGAGCTGCCTTTGAGTATGTCCAAGCAGGTTTGGAGTTAAATGACCTCTGACCTGATCTATAGACAGAAATCAGGTTGCTTTCCTTCTTTCATCTTCTTCCTTAATGTCCCATTTCATCATCTATCTAAAAGATCCTTTAGTATAGATGACTTGCCCTCTGAAAGCCTTGGCTAGTTGTTGCATGTAATTCTCCTTTCATGACTCCTTAGCCCAATGGATGGCACTTTCTTGACATATTCCCCTTTGCTGAAACATTATGTTGTTTTTCTCTCTTCCTCCCAAAACCTTCTCATTTTATGATCCCATAACCAACCCAGCAACCAACCAACCAAATCATTTAAAACCCCCCATTGTGCTTCATAACTAACCTAATATCTCATTTGAGCTTCTAAGATATATCATTATTTGTTCTATTTGGAGAGATCCCTCTCTGGGTCCAGGAGGGCTAGATCCTAGGGCCCAAAAGTGGTTCTGATGTTGTCTCATCTTTTGGTCTTGCCAATTGGCCAAAACATGGGAACCCCAACACCCTGACATGGGGGATAGCCTTAAGCAATGCAAAATTAATTTTCTTCCAATTAGAGAAACTATGGACTGAAAAATAACCTTCTAATATATTCAAACATTTATCTACAACATATATATATAATTTACCTTTGAATATAGGGATATCAAAGTTCATTTGTACCTTAAAGGGGACAATGCCTCCGAAGTGACTGTTGGATGAAGATGTGTCGTTGGTGGGTGTTGTGTAACCAGCTCCAAAAATAGAAGAAAAGAGATATCAACACCTTAGAAATAAGCCACTTCAAGGGGGAAACCTCCAATACATTACATAAATGAACAATTCTTGGATGATACAATTTACAAAACCTCCTTTCTATATATAGGAGTCCATGTGGCCATAATGTAATCCTAGTGGGCCACAATGCAATCCTAGCTGACCTAACAATAATAATTTCTTAAGGGCAAAATAATAAACAATATGGGGGTTACAAGGGTACAATAATAACAATAAGGGGTTACACTAACAACAATAAGGGACTATACTAGTAATATAGGGACCTAACATGCCCTCTCCTTCAAAAGTGTTGTCGTCAACGCTTATAGCTTCCGGTGCTTCGTATAAATTCTCATCCTCCCATGTAGAATCCTTAGTGGGTAAGTTCTTCCACTTGATGAGATACTCTGAAATTGATCGATTCCGTAGTTGTCGAGTTCTTGTTTCCGTGACCGCTTCCGGTTCCAATATGATTTTTCCTTCCTCATCAAGTTCTGGCAATATTGTTTGAACTGGAATATTTTCACCTATAACCTTCTTTAAGCATGAAACATGGAAAACTGGATGTACTCGCGAAGAAGCAGGAAGCTCCAATTTGTATGCCATAGTACCAATCTTTTGCAACACCTTGTAAGGACCATAGTACTTTGGCGATAATTTATTATCCTTCTTAGCTTGCTTGAGGGACATTTGTTTATATGGTTGTAGCCGTAAAATACCCAATCTCCTATATCAAAACTTCTCTCGCTGCGATGTTGATCTGCCTGTTGTTTCATTCGATTTTGTGCCAAATTCAGGTTATCCTTTAAGAGTTGGAGACCTTCTTGCTGATGCTCGACGTGATCTTCCACTGCTTGAACCTTCAAATTTTCCCTTAAAGATGATGTGATCGATGGTGGATGATATCCATAAAGTGCCATAAATGGGGTCATTTTTGCTGCAGTATGGAAAGAAGTGTTATACCACCATTCAGCGAGAGGTAACCACTTGACCCATTGTGTTTGTTTATCAGATACAAAACAACGAAGATATCCTTCCAAGCATTTATTTACTATCTCAGTTTGACCATCAGATTGAGGATGATAAGATGAGCTATGAGCTAATTGAGTACCCAAACAAGAAAATAACTCCGTCCAAAATTTTCCAATAAAAATGGGATCTCTGTCGCTCACAATAACCCTTGGGTTTCCATGTAGCTTTTGAATTGTGTCCATAAATGTAGTAGCAATTGTACTTGCTTTAAATGGATGAGATAATGCACAAAAGTGTGCATACTTGGTAAGTCTATCAACTACCACCATGATGACACTCTTTCCTTCGCACTTAGGTAAACCTGTGATAAAATCCATTGAAATCTCCTCCCAACGTTGACTTGGAATGGATAAAGGTTGTAGAAGTCCTGGGGTCTTAATTGTTTCCACTTTATTCTGCTGGCAAACCAAACATTCCGCCACAAACTTTCGAATATCAGATTTAAGGCTATCCCAAAAAAATTCTTTCTTCACCCTGTGGTAAGTTTTTAAAAATCCTGAGTGTCCTCCTAAAGGAGAAGTGTGCAATTCCAGAAGAATCTTTTGTTATAGTTGGGAATTCTTACAAAGATATAAGCGATCTTTGTACCATAAGGAATCATTTTTCCAACTAAATGTATCAGATGTACTAGGATCTTGCTGCAACTTTTGAATGAGTATCCATACATCTTTGTCCTTCTTCCATTCATCTCTTGCTTCTGTTATCCAATCTGGTTGGATAATAGAAATGGCACAAAGCAATGCTTCCACCTCTTCATTCTTTCTTGAGAGTGCATCTGCAACAACATTAAGCTTTCCTTTTTTGTAGATTATTTCAAAGTCATAACCCAACATCTTTGTGACCCATTTTTGCTGCTCTTCTGAAGATAGTCTTTGTTCCAAAAAGTGTTTAAGACTATGATGATCAGTTTTTACCTTGAAGTGTCTTCCCATTAGGTAAGTTCGCCATTTCTTTAGTGCATGCAGTATTGCTAACATTTCCTTCTCATAAATAGGTTTCTGTAAATACTTTCCTTTGATTGGACGAATTTCAAAAGCAATGGGTCTTCCTTCCTACATTAAAACAACACCAATTCCATTTCCTGAGGCATCACATTCCACAATAAAGGTTTTTGTGAAGTCTGGCGTAGCTAAGACCGGTGCTCGGCACATTGCCTCTTTAAGATGTTCAAAGGCCTTAGTTGCTTCAGGAGTCCATGAAAATGCATCTTTCTTCAATAATGTTGTTAGAGGTGCTGCTATTCTCCCATAATTCTTAACAAACTTGCGATAATACCCTGTTAACCCGAGAAATCCTCACAACTGCTTTATGGTTGTGGGGACTTTCCATTCCTTAATGGCTTTAATTTTGTTAGGGTCTACTTTAACACCCTCGTGAGATACAATATGACTCAGATATTCCACCTCTTGTACTCCAAAGAAACATTTGGATGTTTTTGCATATAATTGTTTCTCCTGCAATAGTTTGAGCACCCTGTCAACATGTTCAACATGATCCTTCCAAGACCCGTTGTAGATTAGTATATCATCAAAAAATACTAGCACAAATTTTCTAAGGAAGGGTTTGAAAATGGAATTCATCAACCCTTGAAATGTAGAAGGTGCATTGGTAAGGCCAAAAGGCAAGACCAAAAATTCATAATGACCCTCATGAGTTCGAAATGTTGTTTTTGGAATATCTTCAGTCTTCATTCTAATTTGATGATATCCTGAACGAAGATCAAACTTGGTAAAATAAATTGCTCCATGTAATTCATCCAATAATTCATCAATCACAGGAATGGGAAATTTATCTTTAATGGTGAGCTTATTGAGCTCCCCATAATCCGGACACATTCGCCATGATCCATCCTTCTTGTGTACCAATACTACAGGAGCAGAGAAAGAACTTTGACTAGGTTGAATTATACCCGCCTCTAACATTTCTGCAATCATACGTTCAATTTCGCTCTTTTGGATATAAGGATATCTATAAGGCTTGGTGTTTGGAGGAACACTTCCTGGAATCAAATGAATAGCATGATCATGATCACGAACAGGTGGGAGTCCTTTGGGAGTTTCAAACACCTTGGAATGATTGTCCAAGACTTGTTCGAGATCTGCAAAAATAGATGATTTTGATGTTGGAACTTCTAGTGAGCATAATTGTGCAATTACACCTCGTTGTTCTTTCTTTAGAATCTTTCTCATGACATTAGAGCTTATTATCTTTCCCGGCTTCCCCGTAATACCCCAAAATTCGACTTCCTTTCCTTCTGAAAAAAATTTCAAGAAAATTTCTTGAAAATTAAAAGCTACCGTCCCCAAATATTGTAACCATTATACTCCTAGTACAACATCAGCACCTCCCATAGGAATGGAAAGCATTGGACTAGTCAATACATATTCCTCCATGGTTAGCTCGATATTATGACATTTTCCAGAGCAATTTATAGTGCCTCCATTTGCAACCATCACTTGACATTCTGGTGCTGAGTATAGGAAACAATTTAATTCCTTGGCTACCTTACAATGAATAAAATTATGGGTGCTATCTAAGTCAATCAACACTATTACCTTTTTCTTCTTGATATGTCCTTCTATCTTGAGATTTTGAGGAGTGGTGATTCCTGCCAGTGCATTACACGATATGGTCGGATTCATTTCTTCCCCTTCTATGGTTGGTTCCTGGTGTATATCCTCTTCTTTTTTATTTTCTTCTTCCTCTTCACAATCTATGTAAAATAATTTCTTCTCAGCACACTTATGACCTTTAGTGTATTTGCTATCACAACTGTAGCAAATCCATTTTTCTCTTTTTTCTTCTAATTGTTGTGGTGTCAACCTTGTAGGTTGTGGAAACCTAGGCATAGCAACACTTCCTTCTTTATAGAAGTGAGTGGTAGGCTTCCTTGTCGCCATAATTTTACATTCAATTTTTCTTGCCAACCTGAATGCCTTCTCCAGTGAATCAGGTTCCAAAACGTGAACTTCATGTCGGATGTTATCCTTTAAAGTGTCTATGAAGAGATCAATCCTGTGTTCCTCTGGAATATCAGTTACCCTTATATTCAATTTTTGGAAGTCCTCAATGTGCTCCCCCACTAAGCCCTTTTGTTTGAGATTTATCAATTGGATGAAGAAGGTGTTTCTCTTTGTATTCTCATAATGTGCTATCATTTCCTCCATAAAAATTGACCAAGTGACAATTTTTTTATGGGAGCAAAGTCATCGATACCATACAAATGTATTTTGTTCTAAATGTAAAGTTGCAATGCGTACCTTTTGTGTGTTTTGCACGTTATGGAGATCAAAATATTGCTCCATCTATAGTATCCATGTTACAGGATCCTTTCCATAAAACTTCCTCATCTCCATTTTTGGAATATGGTGGTTATTCCCGCCAACATTAGAGTTTATGAAATCACGATTAACATTTATTTTGTTCTCGTCATGATTTTCTTCTACTATCTTTTCACCATTATGAAACATTTCTTGTATCAACTTTGTCAAACCTTCCATGTCTGCTTTTAGATCCTTCTTCATGTTTTCCATGTTTTCTTTCATGTCATCTGTCTTATCTTCCATGCCAGCTTCCATGCCATCCATCTTATCTTCCATGCCTTTCTTCAAAACTTCCATTTCAATTTTTTTTGCTCTTTGCGAGAGCGAAATTTGGTGCACTTGCTCTTGTAATTTTGATAGATCATGTTGCAATTCTTCATCTTCATGAGTCATAGTAGAGCCTTCTCAAGGCTTAATGGGTGTTGAATTATTTTTACGGGGCATATTTTAGAACCCCATACTGATATCTATTCTACAATATTCCCTTGGAATCAATTCAAAATTGATTCTTCAAACAAGAATTATGCAATTCGGGAAAAAAAATACACACCTTTTTCTTGCTTTTGAGGATCTCGATATTGAAATTAGATTATCTCTGTGATTGCAGTACTTCAATATTTGAATTTCAGTACCGACGTAGCCCTCTGAATTCTCTTTCGAATGCCACAGGTCTAACCTGATTTGGATTCTCCAAGACAAAGTTGTGTCCAATCTCCCACAATGACCTTATAATTATGGACTGGTTCAGTAGAGAAAACTTGTACGAATTTCCACGTGTCAATGTTTCATCCTTCGGCTCTGAAATTGATAGCCAAGAAACTACAGTCCGTGTACTTGTGACCACTTTTTACGGCACTCCAATCAGATGCTCAGAGAGATAGTTATGAATATTTTCCCACGATCACCTCTTTGAGATGAAATTCGGGAGCCTGAAAAAGCACTACCTTCCACAGATCATATCTCCGAAAATATTGCGAACCAAGCTCTAAATTTTTTTGAAGAGTTTCCTCCAGATTCTGGCTTCGCACTCTAAAAATTTTAGATTCTGAACCTTCGTAGAAAAAAAAGTTATAACGAAAATTCCACGATGACCTATTTAGAGCAGCGAAACCCTAGAATCCAAACCTCTGATACCAAATGTTGTGTAACCAGCTCCAAAAATAGAAGAAAAGAGATATCAACGCCTTATAAATAAGCCACTTCGAGGGGGAAACCTCCAATACATTACATAAATGAGCAATTCTTGGATGATACAATTTACAAAACCTCCTTTCTATATATAGGAGTCCATGGGGCCATAATTTAATCCTAGTGGGGCCACAATGTAATCCTAGCCGACCTAAAAATAATAATTTAAGGGCACAATAATAAAAATATGGGGGTTAAAAGGGTACAATAATAACAATAAGGGGGTTACACTAACAATAATAAGGGACTATACTAGTAATATAGGGACCTAACAGTGGGCATCCAATGAAGGATCTGGGAAAAGTTTTCGATCATCTCATTCCTTTGATCCTTGAGATCTTCTTCAAGAAACAATTTTAGAGGATATCCAACTTGCTTGTATTTCTTTTCTTCTTCCATGGGAGGTTGTCGGTGTTGGTGGGGACGGCCTTACAAAGGCTCAACTAGTTCCATTCCTAACTCCTTATACCTTGACCTCGTTGGGGACATGCATAAAAAAACAGAGAAAGAGGAGACAACTCTGATACCACTAATCCAAATTTATGAAGGAATGAAATTAAATACAAATATAAACATAAAAAAAAAGATACAACAAAAACAAAAATTCAATTCCTGTTGTAGTGGCTAAAACCACCCTCCAAAATTTTTCCATTTCTTAGATTTTGGAGCCTCACTTCCCTTCACAGGAGCATATCTTGCACTGGTATCAGGTATGTGTGCTTTGATTGGCATTTATCTTTTAGTTTTTCTTGTGTTCATTTTCTTTTCCACTTATCAATTTTTCTAAGTCACAAGCTGACCTCTTTTCTAAGTCTTGCACAACAGCTTTGGGCTTGCCACTAGAAACTACGCAATTCTTGAAGCCAGTCTTGTCCTTGTTGATCATAATTCCGTAGTGATGACTGGAAGCCTAGCCTTGAGCTTGAGAATTGTGCATTCATGATAGGTAGACCAACACTAAGCTTAGGAACTGCGCAATCACCCACTGAGCTAAGAAACTACGCAATGCACTGAGTCGGGAGCTGCTAGTTCCATGGAACTACGCAATCCTTCCTGGTGAGGTGCATGGCAAGTTTTCTTGGAAAAATCCGAGAAAAAAAAAAGCATCCCTAAAATATAGGGATCTATTTTTAGCAGCTTGAAGGAGGCACACTTTCTATTTTTGGAAACTGCCACCAAGTGTCGCTTTTCCCTTGATTTGTGGCATGCGCGTCATAAACCCTAATTTCTCAAATCTATTTAATTGACACCCCTAGATCTCATTCTTACATTCAATCATAGAGCTCTAGCATTCTCGAGGAGATCAAGGAACCTTCAGTGCGATCGTCGTCACTTTTCCGGGTTAGTTTTGCATTTATCGCTTTTTGTTGTTTGGCTTGCATGAGTGTTGTTTTGCTTGCTTCTTTGCATGCATGTTTCCGTTTTAACATGCATTAGCTTATAGAATTGTTGTTTTATTTTTTGTTTTCCTTTCACAAGTGTCACATTTATTTATGCATTTTTGCACCGATGGTCGTCATTGCGGTGACTCTCCTCGACGATCTCATTCACTTCTCGTTTGTTCAATTTTCGCATTTGATTTACTTTGTTTCATCAAAACTTAGTCAGATCTGCAGTCATGCCTTCACCATCTCTCAAATATTCTCATTTTTCACACTTCCCTTGGGCAAATCTTCCTTTCCCTTGGCCATAACTCACTTTGCCCAGCTGGGAATTGCGCAATTTGGAAGCTCAAGCTTCAATATTGGCTTCTGGAACTGCACAATGCACAGTACTAGATTCCCTCAATGCACATTGTGCAATGTTAGGCCTCTGCCAACAACCTTGGCCACTGAGACTACATAATGCGCAGTCTCTCTAGGCTCACTGCCTAGGCTAAATTTCACATTGTGCAGTCTCAAGCCATAAGAATCGACACTGATAGCTGGGACTGCACAGTTTCCCCAGCCAGTCATACCCCCTTCCCACCAACAAATGCACAATCTTTCCTTTCAATTGCGCGGTCTACTACATGAACATGTCCTGAAAGTTGTTTTGCTTATAACTAACATTTTATTTCCATCAATGTCTTTTTTATCCCACAAGTACAATAGTTGTTGAGCAACTCTCCCGCAGTCACTTTCTCAATGGCATCAAAGAGAGCTGCCTCAAAGGAAACCATTGAAATTAGTACTAGGGAACTCATTGAGAAATTCCTTGTTAACGTGCCAGATTACTTGGACACTCAATTGTTCATAGAGAAAGGATCCAAACTGACATGGTCGCAGATCAAGGATGAATTCACAAAGGAAATTCAGGAAAAATTAGAGGACCGACATGTGTATCTCAGCATTATGCAGTCAGTGCTTTACAAAGTTGCATGCAGGTATCCAACCTTCCCATGTGCAGATGTGATCAACTGGGTTGTTTCAAACATTGATATGAAAATCATGACAGTGAACAACACCGGCAGGGAGAAGCTTGCTACATTCCTAACAGCAGACTTCAAACAAATGTATCATCTTCCTGTGCTAGTGAAGAAAATGGACTCACTATTCTATGTCACTCACAGCTACACGAACACGAGAAATATCATCAAGGGCTAGGTGAAGGATCCAACTAATTTTAGACATATAAACACCCACATGTACAATATGAGAGCACTCATGAAAGCCTATCAGCTTTTGGTCATACTAGCTTGCAGAATCTATGGCCAATTAGACACAGATAACTTTCCTGAGGGATAGGCTATATTGTTGAACCAAGTAGTGAAAGAGGGGAATTCATTCAATTGGTTAGACCTATTGGCTCATCAGCTGAGAGTACATGTGACAAAAGCTCACAATCCACCTAAGGGAGAGAAGGCACACTTCTACATGTATGCATACTTACTGGATGTATTCTGTGCACATAACCAATTCCCTGGCATGAACTGGACATGGACACCGAGAAAAACTACCATACATATTTATTGCAAGCTACTCTCAGATTGCAATCATTGTGGATTCATGGAGAAACTTACTGATCATTTCATTATCTCACTCTACATGCTCATATTTCAAAAGGACCCACCTTGTATGTCGCGAGCATCTATGGAGGCGATATAATAAATCACCAATTTGTTCGCCTTACCGAATGGAACATTGATAAGAGTGTTCGGTGGGAAAAATCCACCACTTCATCTACTGAGATATGCCACCGACAAATTGGTCATGAAAAAGATAGCTTATCACCTCTCCACAAGATTTTCAACAACACTACATAGGAAGAAGAAGGAACCATGGCTAGCTCTTCCTTTGCAGGTCATATTATATGAGATCAAGTATCTCAATTTTGCAGATTCCAAAGGGAAAGCCATCGTCAAATTTGAGTTCGGCACAAAGAGTTACAATCCGTATGATCATAGGGGAATTTACAAAGAACATTGTGCAAGGGTGTACTTAAACTAGGTCAGCATGATATATCAGTGGCCAGAGGAGGAACCATGGAAGAATTGTTATAACTCCTCCCAAAAACTTGATCCATTCAGTACTGTTGGTACTTCTCAATTTATCCCGTAGGTGGCGGCAGTTCCAGAAGCAACAACAAAAATAGGCAGCGGTTCGGTGCATGAAAAAGGAAAGAGGAATGTAGAAGATAATACGAAAGAGGAAAAAAGCTGGAAAATGAAAGAAGGTCCTCTCACCCAGAAAGTAGCTTTGGCAATCGAAGAAACGGGGGGACAAAGGCAACAAAGAGCATAGAGGATGAAGAGAAAGAAGTAATCCCTAGAAGAAGCAGTGCAGAGAGCAGAAAAAGAGTTGAAGGAAGAACGAGAGATTAGAAGAAGAGAACAAGAGGAGAGACAAAAGCAAGAAGAGGAAGAAAGGCAAGGTTCCACAACAACAGAGGTGACACCTATACAGATTAAAGAACAGGTACAAGATCAGTCGATGACAGAAGGAGTGAGTGAACAGATGTAGGGAAATGATTTTTCTCAATAGCTTGAACAGTTAAATGAAATCATAGACATGGAAGTGGGACTGGAGCTACTAAATGGCGATGTGGACCTTATGCCCAGTGCACCTTAGGCCACCACTCCGACTCCACCACCTCCAGTCGCAGAGCAAGCACCGAGTGAGGAAGGGGGGGTGATTCCCCTTGATGATGATCTGGTCACGGACATGTACAATCTATAATTTCATGAGCTGCATAATAATATTGTACAAGTGTGAAGAAAGAATTTACCAGATGATAATGCATCACCTGCGTTCATGAGAGAAAGGGTGACCATGGCAGACACTAGTAGGAATCCAAATTCCATTGCTGATGCCAGTTGGGGCTTTGCAGGAGTAGTTAGATCTAACACCCAGTGTTTGGTTGTTGAGAACAAGTATTTAGCTTAGAACATACATGAACTTCAGCAAGAGAATGAATAACTCTGTGAAACAAGGCAAAGTGCACCGTCTGCATAGGTCTACCATGAGGAGATTAGAGCAACGATACTTGCTGTGTTGAGAATGCAGCAAGATGATGGAGCTTAGTGAAATGAAGTCGCCTTCACTAAGTGGGCCCGCAGGCAAATTCTGGCGCAAAGTCTATTTTTAGACTATGTCTATTTTTAGACATACGGAGCATAATTTGGGAATTCTACTTGGAGATTCTTGATGGATGCGACATGTTGGTAAAAATATATGAGACCCTAATTTTAGGACCCAGACTATTTTTAGACTGATCTCCTAAAAATATGGAAGTCAAATATTATTTACCCTTAATAATATTTTGACTATAAACAGCAGTTTACTCTCTTGGCGCACTTCAGTTTGAGTCATGGAGGTGGCTCATGCAACCGACACAAGGAATCACGTGGTTCCTAGGGTTTGATGGCATCTTGCATGGTTTACTTCAGTTAGACTTCAGTGGCAGAAGTTTTGGAGGAGTTAACGGGACAAATAGTGGAGTTGTGTTCTATTTGTTTTAGTTGAACTAGTTGGGATTAGTTAAACTAACTAATCAATTAGATATGAGTGGAGTAAATTAAATAATATTTAATTTACTAAATATTAACTCATTATTCAACTCAAGAATACTTCAGTTCACTACAGTGCATGATCAGTTCAATGAAGACCAGTGAAAGAGATAGATGAAAGGGTAGAGTTAGCTATCAGTTGTAACTATACTGTTGCTATTTGCAACACATAGATAGGTGGAGTAAGCTATGAGTATTGCAAAGTCAAGGCTGGTGGTTTATCTATATAAGGAGGCCATCACCTAGCATTAAACACGCAATCAAGGTTGGCTATCAAGTGGCTAAGGATTGGAACAAGTGATTTGCTAGATCTAGCTTGATAGTGTGTAGCATGGGAGGTAGTGCATGAGAGCTTGTGAAGAGTTTTTGTACTATGATTGTTACATGATTTCTCCATTATAATATACACAATAGCTGGGGGGTTTTCAGCTATAGGCTTTCCCCATACATACTGAGTTAATGTGTGATTGATTTGATGTGCGATTGCTTCTATATATTTTCCGCATGTGACAATTAATTGTAGAAGAGGGTTATGTGTTATGCATGCAATTCGAAATTGATGTATGATCGGGTTAATCTTCATTGAATAAGTGATTTATTCAGCTAATTTCTACATGCTGAAGTATCCACACTTGGACACACCATTTGGGATATTTATGAGGATTTGGTACCATACATTAGGTATTTTTCCACCTAAATTAAGTGTTATGACATAGCAGAGAGTTTGTCAGGATCCTTAGGAATATACAAACTGCAATCACTGCTGTGCATGAGTGGACAATGCGATATAAGGACACACTGTTTACATTGGTTAAGAAGATGAAGCTGTAGGAAGAGTTAGAGAAAGCCAAAGTTTGGATGCTAATCCATAACAACAAGAAACTTGCCTCGTTCATTGGAAGCATTCAAGCCGCATATGGACGAATATTCAGCAACTTCGATTTCATCTTGACAACCCACCGGATCCCGTGAATTGGTACACTCATTGAGGCCAAATAGAAGCAGCAAGTTCGATAGGAGATTAATTAGTACCTGAAGTAGCTGGAGCGGGAGGCCACTTGAGAGGACATGGATATCAACAAACAAACTTTGCATACCTTCATTGGTGGCCTAGTTAAGATCAAAACGATTTTGCACCTGATTGAAGAAGATGTGAAGACCTATTCCAAGAGATTGTACCTGGATGCATTGGAGGAAAGAGTTCGCTTCCATCCTAACACTATCTCATGGTTTGGGGATACCATCACACAATACCAAGCTTGGTATGAGTACGTGACCGAGAAACACCAAGTCCAAGATGCCTGTCTTGAGTTCACCCAACACCAACATCATAATATTTTGTCTTGTTAGGTTATCAAGTCGTCTCTACCCTATTTTGTATTATATGGGTATGAGTGGAAATTGGAATATTATTTTTAATTATTATATGAGTGAAATTCCATGTCTCCATGATGGAATGTGAAGAGTAATATGTAATGTGAGGATTCATGAGGGGAGTCCAAGAGTCACCAAGGGAGCATGCCAAGAGTCACCCCCCTTTGGTTATAAATACATACCCCTAACTCTTGTAAGGATATTTTATCTAGGCTTAGGATTAGAAAATGCTTGGGGAGTTTTGTGTTAACCTTGGATTCTCCGTAGTGTAGAGGGAGTATACTTCTTTGGGAGGAGCATGTGTCGTTGACTTCATGTTCCACTATTGGGGCAAGTGGTTCGTCATGTTGTATGTATGAATGGAACTTTCACTTATAATAAAATTAGATCCGACACATCTTCATGCATATGTTGTAAATGTAGTTGGACTATTCTGGTTATGTTTGCAATGTATGTTATTTAGCTTATGCATATTCTTATGAACTATTTCGTTTGCATTTGTACGAATCTTGTTGAATGTGTGCTTATGTTTTAATCCGTCACCTTTAACTTGTGGACTATTCCACTTGTTAGTTTGTGTGATGTATTTTCAACTCGTGTGTTCCTTTCAAGCTACGTACTATTAAATGATTCCAAGGGGCACACTTCCTTTCCCCTTTGTTGTTAGAACCACTCATGCATCCTATTGACTTTCTACAGGATCACACACTTGCTTTAACCAAAGACATTGTACACCACTCTATGCATTTTACAATCCAAGGCATATCATTAAAAACCCTAATGTTGGGACTCCTAGTTCAAACAGTGTGAGGTATAGTTGGGACTTCATATCGGGGATATCCCCTGAATGTTGGAGGATCCAACACCATCAACAATTCCATAATAACAAAGTATTGGAATTTTTTTACATGCAGAATGGAAGTAAAATAGCTTGGGCAATGGTAGTTTATCTCTTAGAAGAGATGTGATGGCTACATGCCTTTTGAAATATATTACAATGAGGCTCGAAGGCCAATTTATTGTTGAGAAACAACAAAAAACACTAAACATCCAAAAACCTAACCATAGGAGATGAAGCACCAAAAGACTATGGATCCCATTAGGGTAAATTGGTACATAAACTTCCCTGGGTCGTAACTTTGGCATACGATATCCATTTGACGCATATGATACCTATTTAGAAATATATGTCCAAGGAATAAAAATTTTAACTATAAATCCTTGATATAAACTACAAGTTTTCCAATTTTCCAAAAAAACATCATTCAGGGCCTCAAAATGACTCTGAAAGTTTAGGACTAGAAAAAATTGCCAAAAATAGTAAATTGTACTACAATTAAGTAAGTTGAAAGAAAAAATGGTGGGGGTCCAAGTGGAATAGAAGGGTGGCCACTAATATCCACCTGGATCACTAGTGTCTAAATGTAGTCCCTCACATTTGACTCTTCGGTGGAAAAAGTTGTAGGATTTGAGAAAGCTTTTGAAAAGAAGACAACTTAAGGAGCTAGAGAGACTAATTCCCCTGGTTGGAAAGGGAATAATTAATAAGATGATTCTTCTAGAGAGGAAGGCAGTAAAGGAGGACCTGGAAGAACCCCCCCCCCCCCCCTTTTTAGTAAATTTTTTAAAGTTTTTAAGATTTTTATTTCTTTAATTTTTAAAAAAAATATTTTTTTATTACCCCCCTTCATCATTTCCATTTTTCCTTCAATTCAATTTGTTCCAATTTTACCCCCTATTTACCTTTATTATGTGTTTAATCCTTCTATATATTTCTTGAAAATGAATATTCTCCCATATTTTGACTTATGTTAATTTATTTAATAATAAAACTTGGTCCACATTTTAATCAAATTATTTATCTCTCTATAATGTATATCATCTCTCCATTTCCTCATTCAATTTTTCTTGACGATTATCTCATACCTCGACGATCAAGTTCTAACCTTGTCCTTTACATTCTCATTTTTCACTCAACTTGCATCCTATCTGTTATCATTATTAAAATTCTCTAAATTCAGTCAGTTCACACTTGTTCCTAAGTCATGGTATTAGATAGGGTTTGAGTCATTTTTATGTTTTATAGGGTCTAAGTCATAGGTTACAAGTCTCATTTCATCACCAAATGAAGTTCATAAACCTTGCTTTACTCCTTAGAAGTCTCATGCCACGTTTTGAAAACCATATTTTAAGTCTTTCTCAAAAAAAAATTGAATAAGCCACGAAACCACGTTTTCGTAGTGCGCTCAGTGTAAAAAACTACTTCTGTGCTACGAAAATGCTAGTCTTTTCGTGGCGCAAAATCCCGAAATCACACTACCAGCGCTACGAAATCGGGGTTTCATAATTTTCGGTTTAGCTGTCACATCCATCAACTTGGGGTTAAATTTTCATGATTATGGTATCAGTCCACGAATCCTCCTTCACGCATGCAACCATCCAAAGCAATTATGAAATCATTATGAGATTCATTAGCAGCCATTTTTCATTGGTCCTTTGCAAATTTGAAAAGGAGATTGGTTATCATTAATTTTATCTCATGCAAAGAAAACAATGCATACATATCTATTGTTGAAAGAGAAGCCCATGATGAGAAACCAGAGCTCTCTTTAAAGTTTTCAAGCGAGGCTGAATTTCCAATCAAGAGAGGCTAAATTTAATGTTATGTCAGCAGTTTCAATTGCCAATCAAGTAAGTTTAAAAAGAATTGATGGCTGAAACAAAGTTTCTAATCAAGTGAGGCTGAAACAAATTTTCAAGCGAGCAAGTTCATCCAACAAGGAGGTTGATTACAGATTTTTTGAAGACACAGGGTTTTCAGGAAGAAGATGACAGAAGAAAAAAAAAATCACCAGTCTAGTCACTGCCTGAGGACAGAACCCGAAGGTTTAGAAACTCTCACAAGAGATAAATTTGTTGAAGAAGCCTTCAAGAAGGTAGGTTGCTGGAGGTTCTGTGAAAAGCTTCAAGGAGGGCATAATCAGGTTACCAAAGTATTTGCTACCAACTTCACAAGGTCAAACACAAAGGTTAGTTTACTCAATTTTCCAATTTCTCCTAAAGTTATATCAGCAGTCACAGAAATTCCAAGAGGGGAGGAGAGATGGTTCAAGAATTTTAGGTTTGAAATGAAACCCTGCAAAATCTTTTTGAAACCATAGTTTATGGATACTGATTTGAACAAAGTTGTGCCAAGAAGTTATGTCAAGGATGCATTTTCCAATCTACTCGACAACATCCAAAGATACTTCACTTGCGAAGGGAGATACCACAAGGTGTACACTTACCACTTTAAGCTCTTATTGCATTTCATAAGAATAATCTCTCTAGACTTACCTTTCTTTCTATTTCGAAGTCTGGCCAAGATGGCAAACAAAGTACAGATGAAAAATCAGGCATGTGAAACCTCTTTATTTCATCATGGTCTAGTTAAGTTAATATTTTTGCATGAGCTTCAGAAAGTGAAAAGAGAATGGTATGCATTTCTCTTTTTGAGTGGAATAGGGGTTGAAGGAACAGGTGCTAGCCCCCAAGTCAAAGAAACATCTTCATCAAAGACTACTGAACCTGTAGAATTGAAATCAAGGAGGTTTTTCAAGTTTAAGCCCAGGAAACAGGTTAAGGAACCTATGATAAAAACAACACAGAATATCCAAAGGACTCCTCAATCTGCACAGAAGAAGAGAACTCAGGTCAAAAAGACAATTTAAGAATAGTCAACTAGTAAAACAACTCAGAAGAAGTTGACTAGGAGTCAAAGGTCAAAGGAGAAGGGTAAGGCTGTGGTCACAAATGAAAATTTGCAATTAAGAGGTGACTTGAATGATATATTACAAGATATTGACATTGAAGAGTCTCTCCTGGTTCAAGCAGAGTTCATAAAGTTGGATATAGGTGGAAAATCAAAGAAATTGAAAACATCCAAAAAATTAGACTTTAAGGATGAGGTGTCAGAGTTTGTTTTTAAGCCTAGAAAACCATTGACTAGGCAGTCTAAGAAAATGCAGCAGACAGACATGGAGATAGACCAAATAGGAGGTGAGGATGCAAATGTTTTTGAAGAACCCATTAATACATCATCTCAAATACTTGAAGAAGACAGAAGCAGAGCTTTTAATACTCAGAGAGAAGGGAGTAGTTATGAGGAGGTTAAATACAAACTCAGACTTGCAAACATTGAGATTGATAAATTGAGGAAGAAAGAGAGCATGCATGTTGTATAAAGGTCAAACTTTGAGAGGTTGAAAGGTCTGTGGGAGCTAGAAAAGGTTTCAAACAGTGATTCAATTAGCAGTTAGGATCAATTCTTCATATGGACTGTCCCTGCAATCAAGGAAGCAAAGTTCATAAGGATGGTTAATACCAAACTAAGAGCTAATAATAGAAGGCTTAAAAGGCAGGTTGAAGACCTTGAGATACAGCTAGCAAAGCCTGAAGATCAACCACAGCCAAAATGAGTATAAACAGTAAGTGACATCTCCTAACACATTTTTGAGGTTATGTGGAAATATTTCATTTTTTATGCAGTTTAGAGTTGGTTTTTGTTGATTATGAAAGCCTATATATAAATGGAAGGATGGCAGTAGAGGTATGAAGCTTTAAATTTTGGAAACAAGCTGTGAAAAGATAGACACAGCAGTTTCGTAGCGTGCTATGAAACTGCTGTAGGATGCAGTTTGATCGATTTTGCAAGTTTTCAAAGGGAAAAAAGGCATGTTTATTAAACCTTGATGCTACTGAAGGATGTATAATGACCATAAGTGAAGATCCAATAGCAAAACAAGAGAAAATAAAGATTCCAAGTAAGGTTTTCAAAGGTGAAGTTCTGCGCTACGAAAACAACAGACAGTTTCGTAGCGCAGCAATGTTAACAGTTTTGGACATTTCTTCAAAGGTTTGGTTTGGGAACAGCTGGAAGGACGAAGTCACAAGAGCTTAATAAGACTTTTCCACGTGTTTTGAGCACAATTTGGTCAAAAAATGGTTTGAAGAAACATAAATGAAACACCATAGCTATTTTGCAGGGAGCATGTTCCTATTTTTCAGGGCAGATAAGAAGCAAATCAATACAGTCAAACAGCAAGGAGATGGACATCATCAAGGTCAAATTTTAGGAGGAGAAGCTGTCAGACAGAAGATTTAATGCTTAGATAAGGTTGTTAAGTTATAATAAAGAGTTTTAATCCTAGTTGTGTAAGGACTCTAGAACAGACAGTTTAACTGTCAGATGTAATTAAAGTTTGTTTTAGCAGTTGATAGGTATCAAGCTAGAAAATTCGAATTCTCTTAAGTGTGTGGAGAGAATCCAAGAAATGTAATGATGACTCTATAAGAGAGAAGCAGTCGAATTTCATAGGGTTGGCAATTTTCATAAGCAAGCATACTGTTGTTGTAGCAGAAACTGTGTTTTTATATTAATACAGAGATATTGGTTTCATCACTCAGGACTCAGAAAGGGTTATGGTTGTGTGATATTCTAATTGTTTTCCTCTTTCAATTACTTGCAGTGGCATGAATATATGTTACTTATAATTAACTGAAGGTGCTCTAACTTCCTTCATATGTTCATGAACTGTGTTTATTTTCTGTCCTATTGTTCTTTGATGCATCTAAACCCTGAAATGCCTTGACTTCCAAATGAAGCTGATATTCATGTTTTTTGAAAACACACTTGACTCCTTAAGCCCAATAGATGTTTGTTGATTAGCAGTGCAACCAATTATCCATTTTTTATCCATTTTACTCATAGAGTTAGCCATCTAATCCTTATTTAAAAATCATAAAACTATTGAGAGAGCCCTCTCAGGTTGAGGAGGCTAAGCCTCAACTAAAATTTTGGTTTGAAATAGTTACTCAGAGTCTTCTTGATCAGCAACCTATCAGGGTCTGATTTTGAGATAACACTATCTTTATGCTTTTCAAGTCCCTAACAATGGGTGGCATGTCCATTCAAAATGTTTATTGGATGTTTCAATTTTTAGCAAACAATTTATTCCAAAATACTCTTAACAAGAATTTCAAAGGCAAGGGGTAAACATAATCAAGGTGAGAGATTTGACCTTCATAGTTTCCCTTGCAGCAAGAATGGACATGATTTAAATACATGCATAATCTCATGGGAGAATATCAAAGATAAGTAGGATCACAAACAAGACAAAGGTAAATCATCATATTTGGCAAGAGGTAATGCACCTAAATCTGCTCATTATATTGTTTCCTATTGCAATATCAGAGTAAATGAAGATTTATTCAATGCTTCATTTGCTTCTCTAAGAGATCCATGGTTGCTTGACATAAGTGCAACATGCCATATGACCTTTTGGAGAGTATTTCTCAATATTTCAATGACAATGTATATGGTATAATCTATTTTATAGATAAAACAATTCACAAACCTTCAAGAATTTTTGTTGTCAAACTTAAACAGTTTAGATTCCTATATTTTCTTCCATGACATGCTCTGTCTTCCTGAGCTATGAAGGAACTTGTTGTCTCTTGCGCACATTTGAATTCAATGCACTATATTCATATCTTACATGGAAAAGTTGAAATAAGGAAGGATTCCAAAAACATTGTTATTATGACAAGAGTAAAGGATGAAAGATTTCCAAATTTGAAAGGGACATTTGCTCATGCATAGAGTTATGCATAAATCTCTCACCACAATGAAGATACATTTTCATCTAGTCTCCTATGACATGTTATATCTGGACTCATTAATTATGATAGCCTTTTTATTTAAAAAGAAGTGTTTCTAGTTTTTCTTAGTATTATGAGGAAATTTAATCAATGTGATGATTATAACCTTGGAAAATATAGTTCCAATGGGACATAAAGTAGACGGTGATAGGGTGTTCTATTAAGGAACTCTGTAATGTAAAGGTCACCAGTTTGAATCTGCATGAGAAAAAAATACAACCATGTTAAGGGATGGTGTGGCCTAGACTAGGTGTGATCCCCAGGTCATTTTGACGGCTTATATTCCCCTAGGTCGCGACTACTCAAGCCACAGGTTAGGAGTTCTAGTAATCTCAAGACTCACATAACCTAGCAAAAAAAAACCTTGTAAAATATATTAAAAAACCTTTCTATGATTTCACTTCTAGAGCTGTAAAAAAATTAGATTGATACATTCCGATTTGTGTGACCCCATGCCTATATAAATTGCTAATGGAAATAAACAGATCATGTATTTTTTATGATTACATTAAGATATGTTGGGTGTACTTTTTGAAAGATAAAACACAAGGTTTTCAATATTTTAAAAATTTCCATACATTGATCAAAAATTAAGCACAATCACATATTAGCACTCTTCACGCTAATAATAGTGGAGAATATATAAATAATAAATTTAAAAATTATCTTTGTCAACACGAGATTCAACATCAAACATCAATTCCATACAATCCTTAGTAGAATGGTGTAGCTGAAAGAATGAACATGACTCTCTTAAATATGGTTCATTCCATAGTGTTTTTAAAAAAAGTGAAATTGATGGTTTGGGTTGTTTAGTTTTATGTGCAGTGTATGAAAAATATCTCACCCTCTTAGGAATAAGAGTCCTTGTAAGATGTGTATGGTATCATTATTTTGGTGAGGCATCTCAAGGTCTTTAGTTCCACCTACTATGCTCTAATTCCTAAACAGAAATAAACAAGCTCAATGGAAGGAGTTAGAAGTGCATCTTATAGGGGTACTCAAATACCACCAAGGCATATCATCTTTATGATGAGGTAAACAAGAAGTTATTTTTTTCCAGAGATGTGATTTTTCTTGAACTTGCCAAGAATGAAAAAAATATCGAGTGGCAAATTGATCATTTGGATAGACTCATCCATGTAAAGACATATCATGAGTTTGATGAGATTCCACATCTTGAAAGGGGGATCATGACCTTGGATAAATCTCTAGAATATCATTTTGAAGCACCATCTCCCCCTCATGAAAAAATGTTAGCCACTTCATTATAACAAGAATTTCAATTGGATGATGTGATTGAGAGGATTGAAAGGTTAAACCATAATTGAAATGAAACACCATATAAATGAGTGGAGAAAATTGAACCATCTCAAAAATGTCCAAAGTGGATCATCAAGTTAATTTAAAGTGTTCATCCTAATCAATTTGGAAAGATAGGAACCAAAAATTATACAAGATGTTATGAAACTAGCTCACAAAATAGAAGAAAAGATAGATCAACGACTTAGAAATCAACCTCTTCAAGGGGGAAACCTCCTTTACATTACATAAATGAAAAATTCTTAGATTATACAAATGAAAAAACCTTTTTTATATATATAGGAGTCCAAGGGATCACAATATAATCCTAGCCGACATAACAATAACAATGTAAGGGCACAACAATAACAATAGTGGGCTTCTATGGGGCACAATAATAACAATATGGGGACTGCATGGGCACAACAATAAAAATAAGGGGGCTACACTAACAATAAAAATAAGGGTATACACTAGTATTATAGCGAACTAGCATGCCCCTTTATGAGCCTCAATATTGCAACAAGAATGCTGCAACTACCGAGGCTACCAACTTTAATTATCAACCCGGGGTTCGTACAAAATTAAGAGGTATCGACACTATATGTGTAGCATACAATGTGTACTTATTTTGTTGATCTAATGTAATGGAGGGAATGTAATGAAATCAAAGCCTAAACTAATTGCAGGGATGGAAGTGTTGCTTTGAAAAGAAATTAATCCTAGGAAAGAATAACAATTTGTAATTGAAATCCTAAGAGCATGAATTCAAATGAAAATACCTAATCTAATTTGAAAAAATGAATGTCCTAAGTGGTTTTCATTCTTCCTCAATCATGTATTTAGGTCCTAGGGGTCATGATTCAAGCCTAAGAGACAAAAACCAACCTTTGGGAGCAAATCTGGTTGAGTTTTCACATGCTACAAGAGTGCTACATGCAACTTTGTTTTTGCTACAGGCAAGTCTGTTTTGGAAATAACTCACCGAATGACTAAGTAAATCAAATGAAAATGGTATGGGAATTTTTTTATTAATAATTATGATTTATTAGGTCTCCATTTTAAGTGGAATCACTCCAAAATACCCATGTTCACATGTGCTAAAAAAAAAACAAAAAATTACTACTCTAAAATCTAGAAATTCATGAACTAGTGAGCTAGTTATTCTATCAAATTCCTAACCTAATCAAGTGAAAATGCAATGGGGTAAATTTTTTTATCAAATTTAACATTATTATTACCTAATCCAAGTGGAATCAAGTCAAATGGATCTCATTAACCCCTTCTAAAAAATAGCATAAATTTATTACTATTTCGCTACAAGGCAAATTTTCCAGAAATCTTATATTTGTGAACTAGTAACCAAATCCAAGTAGCTTAATGATTACTATGACCTTCAAAAGTTATACTAAGGATGAATAATTCTTTTGAACCTGTAAAAAACCTGCAAAATAACTCACTTAAATCATGTAAATTAATCCTACAGCAAGAAAAAGAAACAATACTAAATACAGAAATATGCAAAATAGAAATAAGAGACGCATGTGAATAAGAAGTGAAAAGAACATAAAGAAACTGTGATAGAGGGCTCTGAGGCTCCTGAGATGGAAAATCCCAAGGAGGAATCAGAGTAATATGGAATAAACCAAACCTTAGAAGCTAAAAATGACACCAATCTTCATTATACAATCAATCCAAGTACATCCCTACAAGAAAAGAAAGTGGAGCTGCCAGAAAACAAGTTTTCTCCACAATATGACTAAACAATACATGCCCATAGAGGCCAATTAGAATTGGCACTTATACAAAATGATGAGGAAGCATTCTCCTTGAAAGGATGAAGCTTTCCCCTCCAAAATCCCTCAAATAGTGGATCTGGTTCCCAACACTAGGAGTTTGCAGTAAATGACAGGGAACACATTCTTATATTTTCTCAGTCATTGGAGTTCCAGAATTTCTCTAGAATTTCTCAATTATTTCATAATATTTTATTCATTTATTCTCCAATCTCGATCCTCCAGTATTAGGGAGCAAGACCCTAAATTATCTCCTTCTCCAAATCTTCATAGTCTTCCCAATATTCTCACAATATTCTACAAAAATAAATAATATTAGGCACAAATATGCAATTATCTTTAAACCTTCATAAGAGCATATTAAAGCATAAAAAAACACTATTAAGTGGAGAAGGAGAAATTTAATATATCTTTCATGTGCCTAAGAAAGGTTAGATGTGCCTTAATTTATGTCTAATTTAGAGGCCCATCATACCCCCCTACTGAAATTGTTTCTCATCCTCTGAGCAACCTATTCATCCTCCTTGCCTTGTGGTTCTTCATGTATGCTTGCCTATTTCATTCTTTTTTTATTGGTCAATGTGTTGCTCCTCCTGCTGACCTTCTTGCTACTCTTCTATTTGCATTTATTCTTGCAGGTGCTGGATGGAGGTCCTCAGGTGCCTTTTCTAGTTTTTTCATCCTCCTGGAGTATGCTAGTGGTCATTTGAAGCCATTTTTATCAACTTATCCTCATATTTTGACATTGTTGTGCCATATACAAAAATTTTAATGGAAACTCTTCAACTTCCTATAACAGTCTTCTCTCTACTTCTTAGGACTCCAGATTGCTTAGAGATGATGGGAAATGGTTTATGGAGGTTAGGGATGGAGTGATGGACTGATTGGAGTGATGAAGAGGTAAGGGAAGAGGCCCAATGCCAAGGTATAGGTGATATAGCTGCTAGTGGTGCAACATAGGGTTTAGGGAGTGAATCCTTGTGAATGGAGTGAAGTGAGGGTTAGGAGTGGTAGGTATAGGCAAAAAAATAATTTATCATGCTCTTTTTGAAGTTTAGAAACCTTTGAGAGAGCCAATTTCCTTGTAAATAAGTTTCATGTAGCATTTACAGGGTTTCCTGTAGTGCTACATGAATCTTGTAGCTGCTAGGAATTTCCTATAGCAATTACAGTCAGGAGTAAAAATGGAGTTTTATGCCTACTTGAAAGGTGAAATGAGTGAATGGGTGCATGTTGGAGTTGGCCATGGAGTGTGTAAGAAGAGAAGAGAGAGAAGAGAGGAGGAAAATCACCTTTGATCAAAAAAAAAATCCTTTGTCTTTTGGTGAGCCTTGGTATCGCACCAATAATGTTGCAACTCCCAAGGGTTGCCCTATTTTACTTTATCAACCTAGGGTTCGTACAAAATTTGAGGTGACAGTGCTATATACACAACAAATGCATTATGTTCATGTCATTTTCTTTTGCTTCACGAAAGGGTGCTATTTCTTAAATTATGAGAACAACTAGAAAGTAAATTGCTGGAAGGAAATGACATAAAGGAAACTGAACTAAATGCGGCTGGAAAGGAATGCCAAGAATGAAAATAATTTAATTTGCAGAAAACAGATAGCAGAAAGTAAATTAATTCTAAACCACACTTAACTTGGCCAAGTGACTAAATGCACTCTACCTATACGATGATCTATCTAACATACTCCTATCCATGCAAGTAAACTATCCATGCCTGAATTTTAAATAAAATGAATTAATTTGCAGCTTAGAGGGAAGAAAAAGGGCTAAGAGGGCTAATGGAGGGTTTAACACATGAAATGAGGTTTGGAAGCAGAAAGAGGGGGTTAAACCATTATAAAACTTTATGATAGCATGAGAAATGGTTTGGAGTGAACAGAGGGGGTTAAACCCTTAGGAAACCTTATTATAACGCAAGAAATGACTTCAGAGCGAGAATAACTCAGAAATGTGATGGACAACAAAAGTTGCGATGTGCGATGTCGCAATCACAACTTCGAAATTTTAAATGGATGGCAGTAAGGACTTAACGGAATTAACTAAATGGTGTGCAGTGCGAAGTGTGAAGAGTGACATGGCAAGTCACGAATCACAATATCTCAAGTTTACAAGGATAATGGTAAGGATTTAAAGGGAATAAACTAAATGGTACATAGTGCGAAGTGCGAAGAGTGACGTGGCAGGTCGCGAATCACAATATCGCAAGTTTACAAGAATAGCGGTAAGGATTAACGGGATTAAACTAAAATGTGTGAAATGAGATTTGCACTACTGTAAAGGTTGCGGGCAGCGATTTTCGATGTGATAAGTTCCGTGGGATGCGATTTGCGATGTAGGATGGGGATGATGTGGCGGTGGAAAAAGCTAAGAATTACGATATGCGATTTCGCAATCGCAAAGAATGAGCGGTGAGTGTTAATGGTAGAAGGTAACTGGTGCGAAGTGCGATTTCATAATATCGCAATCGCAAGGAATGGGCAATAAGTGTTAAGGTAATTGTTAAATGTTGGGATTGCGAAGTGCGACGTATGGTGGTGGGAGTCTTGAGGAGAAAATACGGAGGTCGGGTTTTTCGGTGTTTTTGAATGGTTTTCACGTGTTTTTCATAAAAATGGGGAGGCAGTGAGAATAAGTGGGAAAAAGCAGAGTGTAATAGCAGTGCACAGAGCGTAACAACATAGATGGAAGGGAGATGGGGGATGAAGCAGGAGGTGTTGGAGAACTTCCCTCTGGGCTATGCTGCCTCTACCTGTTATTAACCTGCCTATTTATGCAAGAAAGACAGACAATATGTTCATGAGGATGCAAGCACTGATCTAATCTATTTCCAATAAATCATAAGCGAGAAAGCATTTTTGGTTTGTGGGAAAAGGTCTACCCTCCTCGACCTCTATTGACAAAGTTGATAGGGGAAGGCTACCCTCACAGCTTTATGGAGTTTATCAACTAATCTACCACTCTGTAAGCAGATTCAATATACAACAAAAGAAAATGGGAAATGAACTAAAACATCAATAAAAATACCAGTAAACTAGCTAAATGTTCAGAAGAAAAACTATCTAAATGACATGAAAGGAAAATATAGTAACAACAGAGAAGCTGAGCCACATGGGTTAGGCCCTAACCCATGAGCCCAACTCTCTAGAATTAAATCAGTAAAATGGAGTCTATCTACTCATTGCATTCAAAAATGAAATCTTATTACATCTGGAAAGTCTTAAACAAAAAAATCCTAATAGCTTGCAGCAAAAGTTCTGAATGGAATCAAATCACTGACTAACTAACTAAATACTTCCTAGCTCTAGCTCTTCTCTATTTATTCTACAGGGAAGCTACTAACATCTCCCTTGAAAATGGTGATTGAGTCCACTTTTACTCCAAGTAAACATAGATTGAGTGCCCTTTGTCTTTAGTTGCTTGGCTGCCTCTGGAATTAAAATTTCTGGAGAGGGATCTCATGAGGATCCTATGGCTGCCTTTGAGAGTTAAGGAGGGTGGACAATCCCCTTGAATCTCTCCACAATTTCTCCCTAATTCCCTGATGTTGTGCTCATTTATTCTCCAATCCTGATCTTCCAGTGGCAGGGAGAAAGTCCCTAAATCATCTCCTTCTCCAAATCCGTATAATCTGCCAAATATTTCCATAATATTCTACAAAAATAACCAATATTAGGCAAAAATATGCAACTACTTTAATCCTTCCTAACAACATATTAAAGCATAATAAAACATTATTAAGTGCAGAAGGAGAGATTTAATATATCCTTTTATGTGCATAAGGAAGGTAGATGGGCCTAAAAAAGGTTAGACGAGCTTATTTTATGTCTAATTTAGAGGCCCGTCATCACCCCCTTACTGAAACTTTTGCTCATTCTCTAAGAAACCTATTCATCCTCCTTGCCTTATGGTTCTTCTTGCATGCTGGCTTATTTCCTTTTCTATTTCTTGGGCCATGTGCTGCTCTTCTGCTAATCTTCTTGCTATTCTTCTTGCTGCAATTCTTCTTGTAGGTGCTTCATGGAGGTCCTCAGATGAATTAATAAAATATATTTTGCATTCCAAGAGGTGGTGGGTCCACCTTTTATTCTGTTTTTCTTCTTTTCATTTTTCTCCTTTTTTCCTTTTTTTTTCTTCTTCTTTTCTTTTTTTTCCATTTTTTTTTTTTGCATGCAAAATAAACTCAAAGTTATTTTTCTGTTAATTGAGTTCACCCTTGGTTACCCCTTTGGCACTCCTTGTCTTTTCTTATAATGAACTACTTACTGCCCACTTTCTCAAGTCCTTTTTACTTTTGTCTTGTTTCTTTTCTTGGTGGAAAAAGTGAGGCTAGTTGCTAGATAGGGCTGAGGTTGCTCTGCTACTGATTTTGGTTATAAAAAAAAATTCCCTTACACTTTTTAATGTTTTATTAAGCTCAAATAGATTCGAAGAAAGGGTTAGATGATTGCGTACCTGAGCCTTACCATTGATTTGTTTTTGCATGTGATATTGAAGTTTCTAATATGGTTGTTGAAGCTATCTTTGGTGGTTCTGAAGCTGCATTTGATAATCTGCTTGAGGTCCTTTTGGAGCTTCTGAGCACAGGAGGAGGAAGTCCAGGTTTGACTACCTTTGACTAAAGTGTTGACCAAACTTTATTTTTGTGCCAACTTGTTGTTTTCTGCATGCAAAGGTTGGAGAGCACCTGCATTCATTAGAGAGAGATACATGGAGAAGTACATTTTTTTTTTAAAGGCCTATTAGCTGCCTCAATGAGGTTTTCAACTAGAAGGTCTACCTAGGTGCCTCAAAGGAGGTTTTCACCTAGGATATTTTATTTTCCTCTCTTTTCTTCAACCCAATGACTACCTCATGGAGGTTTTCAATCAGTGAGCCAATCTCAGACGCCTCAAAAGAGGTTTTCACCTGAGATTTTATTATTTTCCCTTTTTTTTTCTTTTTTTTTTGCAGTTTCCTACTATACTTGAAAAAAAAAAAAAACCTTTTTCAAGTATAGGAATACTTCCAATGAAGCCATGTACACATCAAGATGACAGATAAAATCAGGTGCACACTTGGAATACATGTTCTGACATGTACCTGAATATGAGAGATGAATTGCTTTGACTGGGATTGTATCAAGTAATGTTGGAGAAGAGTGTGTTGCTGCAATTTAATGACTGTTTGGAACCATATGTCAATATAGTTGTGATGCCCCTAGTTCACTTGCTGAGTTGGATCACCTTGGATGTCCTCTTATATTATGGCAGTCAAATCTTCCTCTTTTTGTTGATTGTTCTCTTGAACACATTGATGAAATGCTGGTAAACATGAGGGAACTCTCCCAACATATGATTCTGATATTTTATATTCATCAAGTGCAGCACTTGATTCATTGATCTCCTCATTTGAATCTCTTTCTTCTTGAGGTTGTCTTGCAATGACATTGAGAATATCTCTTCTTTGCAATACCTTTCTTGAGTTAAGATGCAAACCATTTAGATCAAGAGGATATGTTTGGTAGTGTTGTACCTCATCATTGTAAGTGGGCTGAGATAATTCATGGTGTAGGTTTGGAAATGGTGGTACATGTAGTTGAGTGGGGGTGGATATATGAGATGGATGTGGTTATGGTGGAGGTGGATGGTAGGGATAGCATGGAGTTGGGTATGGAGGATATGGAGGGAAATATTGAGGATATTGTGGATTTTCCCAATAAGGACCTTGCCAACCATGTTGCCAAGATTGGTTTTGGGGTTGAGATGGCCAAGGTTGCCAATGAGAGAGTGTGTCCCAATTAGTTTGAGATGGATGTGAATAAGCTTGAAATTGTGAAGTGGGTCCTTACATCATATCAAGTTGACTAGGATGTTAGGGTATCCTTGGAGCTACATAACATAGCTTCTTTGGTGATTGCCTTGCTCCATCGTCCTCCTGGTAAACTTCTTTAAACCTGGGGAATGATGAACAACAATTAGTAGCATATGATTATGCATGGTTAACCTTACATTCCTTGGAACACCTTGACACGGCCTAGCTGTCATATCCTCATAGATAGCCTTAATTTTTTTGCAACTTGGGAATCCAACCGAGTCATTAACAAAACAATGTTGTGCCCAACCCAAATTCTCCCTTTCTCTAAAATTACTTTTTCCACACCTTATCACAACCATAGGCTTCCCTCTGGCAAGTCTTGTTCTGAACTTGTATAATTGTATTTGTATAATTTCTTGATGACCCAATGAATGAAGTAATGTCTAAATGAGAAAACATATATAAGAAATTATCATGTTAAGAAATTCCATTATGCATTTATTTCAACATGGTATTAGAGTTAGGAACAAGGTTCAAATTTGTCTCTAAAATCTAGTCAAGATTATGAAGGACATATTCACCAGAAGTCGAGTTTGTAAGAATAACTTTCTATGGTTGGAAACAAACTTCCTATTGAAAAAAAGACCTAAGACAAGTATGAAATTATCTCTATTCTATTAGGGTTGGAAGATATTTGTTATAAGAGAAGGACAAAGGGTCTTGGTTTATTACTACAAGCCTCGAACAGGCTGAGATTAGGAAAATCTCAATTCTAGGCACAAATATGAATTTAAGACAATATGATCGAGGTTATTGTAAGCTGAGTTACAATACAAGATAATAACAACCTAACTCTCCATGATGATGATCTAAGTTATCTTTGATGAAAATTCAAGGAAGAAGCATAAATTTTAGAGTTTTTTTTTTTCTATTGAAGGAAGACTAACATAGAACAAGCCTCATAAATCCAAAAAAAATCTTACTTGATGGAGTTAACATAAGAACTAATATGAGATTTTGGAAAAGGTAACACATGAGGCATGGTATGTTGGCTCACCACTTTAGTGGGAGACACTTTGAACAGGAACCCCCTTTGGGGGATTGTTTTGTCTCCCTCGTAGATGCTTCCTCTATATGCAGTTTTGAAAAAATTTCACCCGAGCTTCTTGCTAGTTCGGTTTTGTTAGTTGGAGATTAGTTGGACATTAGTTGGAATGTTGTGAAGAGTCACAACCACATTTTTCAATGGTGATGTAAATTTTTTGTGTGTGCAAAGTGTGTGACTCTATAATGAGTTAGAAGTTGTGTTCGCCTCAAAATTGGTCATGGGTCAATTATAGGGTGGTCGATTGTCAATTTTCTTGGCTGTCACACCTGGTAACACATGAATAGTATGTTGGATCAAGCACACTTTAGTGGGAGGAATTTTGAACAAAATTTTTTTTGGCAGATTGATGCAGCTCCCTCGTAGGGGCTTTCCCTTTGTATGGTTTGGAGGATGTTGGATCCATGGTGGATGGGTGGAATTGTCAGTTTGTGTGAAGGGTGATGTGGTATAAGATTTGTTTGTCAGACACATTTGAATATTGACTGAGGGCCATTTGTAGGGTGATCAACTACCATTTTTTCTAGAATAGGCCCAAGTCCCTTTGAAGGGGGCACTTGATAGGGTGACTGACCCATCAGGGCAAGACCATGCGACACCGTCGATGAGTCAGGTTGTTTGGGAATGTAACACTAATTGGGTGGTAAATTCTGTCCAAGGCTAAATATGGACAAATATTGATAACAAACAAGTATCGTGAGGAAAATATGAAAATGACTTTGAAAAGAGAGTTATATTGCTTGATTTTTGGCATTGGTATTGTATGTATAATTTCACTGCCAATTCTCTAGAATAACATTATCTATAATGAAAATTTTCCTTGCTAAGATGGTTGTGAGGAAAATTGAAAACACAACACATAAAGGGCCACTATTCAAAGCCCAATTTTCACCCCATGTTTGTTGCATTGGTTTCCATGTATTGGGGTTTCCCTAAAGAGAAGTGAAACACAAACCTGTTATATAAACTTGTAACCCATGCATAATATAATTTCATTACTCAATGTAGTATATACAATGGGAAATTAATTAACTTTGTAAAGAACCCACCTAGTTTAGGTCGTCATCTCCATTTTCGTATTCAAGAAGGAGCCTCATCTAGTAAGCACTTGAGCCTGCATTAACATGGAAGGAAATATTCACAAGGCACTCTGTATTGCGCAAAATGATCGTCTATAAAAAGAAGCATTACAAAATAAAATAAAAGACTGCAAACCATTTTTTAAATTCATCTATTTTTCTCATCTTCAATCCAGAGAAGATAAATTCCTTCGAAACAATGTAGACATGACTCTAACATTGAGCTTATCTATACCTCTACGAGGATCATATGCCATATCTTGGAAGGTAGTACCGTTGAGAACAAACTATGCTTTCCTAGATGATTCGCCAATGACCACAATAGCGACTTAGCCCATAGTTAATTTCCTCATCCACTTAGAGTTTGAAAACAAAGGAAAGACAAATTTTCATCTCATTGTTCAAGAAACATTGAATGTTAATAGAGCTTTAAAAAATCACCACCAAAAATATAAAATATATTCATGAAATGGTCTCTGCACTTGTCTATATATTGAAGTGCAACCATACATTGGCTTGACATCATTAAAAGCGCTAGACTAAGTTAAAATTATTGTGTTGGAAACGACCTTTTTTTTATTGTGGAGGAAATGCATTTATTTTTTCTTAAGTTCATTCTTTTTAAACCTTTTTTTTGAAAGTAAAGTTCATCTTTAAATAACAAGTGGTCATTTATTTCTTTTGTTTTCCAAGTTTGGGATGTAATAGGAATTGAACATTGAGGTCCTAGTGTGTCCCTTCTTGAATAAGTTGCTCTAGCTACAACAAAAAATGTAAGACATTGCTTTGACTCTTTCAATGGTTATGTTGAGGACTTATGTATGAAGAAATTAATTGTTTTTGGTAATCATCTAAGAAGTAAAAACAA
Source organism: Pinus albicaulis (assembly GCA_034641835.2). Classification (NCBI taxonomy): domain Eukaryota; kingdom Viridiplantae; phylum Streptophyta; class Pinopsida; order Pinales; family Pinaceae; genus Pinus; species Pinus albicaulis. The sequence goes on from CM076579.1 coordinate 1,531,685,480, forward strand.
TATTTTCTATGCTTACATTAATGAAGATCAAATGGTTATGGTTATTCTCTAGAAAAATATAGTTGATATAGTAGCTTTTTCTAGATTGTTTCTTGTCACACAATTTGTCTAATCAAATCCACACAAAATCCTAGAAGCATACATTTTAACAACATCCCTTTGCGCCAACAAGGAAAATTGTTAGTGTATTCCTTTTCCAGCCACTGTTAGGATGGATCTAGTTCATACCTCCATCTCCTAAAGCAATTATAAATGTAAGACTCTGACATATTAATATTTTTTTGTATGAATGGTATATTGTGGGGGGAAATCACACAAAAGGTTTACTTTTCATCCCTACCAGGTGCACCTTCAAATATGCTTTTCCCTCCAAGCAAGGATTTATCTCAATTATAACACATGATTTAAACTCATTGAAGATTCACTCAAGAATTATACTCTACCCAACAATGTCATCAATTGTTCTAATATAAAACTTAGTCTGGTACTTTTGTAATTGTAATTTCTTTGGCTTACAACACCACCTTCATCCCAAATAAAACATGGCTAAGTATACCATATCCTCCTCTATCCACTTAGACAATACTTTAGTATTTAACTACTCCAATTACCATAATGTCTTAGTGGAAAATTAATCTCTCATGAGGTAGAAATTATACATTAACATAGACAAACAAAGTCCTAAAAGTAATATTTTCCATTTTTCCCAAGAGCCAATAAAATGACTGTTTTTCCTCAATCACCTCTTCCTAATGTCACCTTCTACCTTTCCCAACCCATTTCTAGGAATAATTTGCATCCTAAATAAGCTTAGGGGAAATTTAGGGTCATGGTTAAAAACATTCAAGTCGCTTGAAGACATTTTGTAGGTTAAACCCAACACCCTCAGTCATTAAACTCATCTACCATATTTCAAAGATTTTAGACATTTATTTCCCATTATTGAGTGTTGGCTTTATCATAGACTCAAGGTTAATGGAATGTTTCTAAATATTGCCTATTGTTGTCTAATGTCTTAATATATTCCATCTTATAGGGGCAAGAAGGTCTCACTTGAGACACATATAATAATTCCCAATAAATAAAGTGAAAAATGTTAAATACATTAGTGGGGATCACATTTATTATGATATTATTAGCATCCATTTAAACCACTATAACAAACATCATTGTGAATAAAAACTAACATATATCACCCAAATATAGTACAAATACAAACACATAGGTAGAATAGTAATCCATTATACTAATAACATGCATAGTATTACATAACTCTAATGTAGAGTGAACACCAAAAACTAATAACAAATGCAATCCCAATTACAAATTCTCCCTAATATTGAATCTATTTAAGTACTTTATAGACCTTGCATATATAGGAAACTAGAGTGACTTCAAAAAACTCGAAATTATAATAGAGAATTTACCAACTATAAGCCGCTCAACACACAAATAGACTACAAAAAATTCTATTTCTTTAGAGAGATACACATATTATCTAGAAAACTAAGTAAAAAAAACATAAGAGACGACTCTTTAACCTTATATACTCAACCTTCTATAAATCAACATATTTACTTCTATAAATTCATATATTTTCAGATTTTGTTAAACCTTTCTTCATGCTAAAACTTTGTAAAAAATGATCTCGACAATGCCTTCCCCCTCACCCCTAAATTGGATTCTATATTGTGACCAGAAAACACACTCATTTCATATCAAAATATCAAAAAAATTCAAATATCTAATTTTTTTATTTCCCTCCTATTATTGTTGGGTCAAAATATCAAAAAATTTCAAATATCAAAATTTTTCATTTCCCTCGTGTTGCACGGTTTTTCCAGGGAAGGAGGAGGGGTGTCGTGGTGATTTATTTCCACAGAATGAATCTGAAAAATATCGCCCACCCTGGGGCGATGGCAAATCCCTAAAGCCTCCATCTCTCTTCGCAACTTCATAATACTTCTAGACAAGCACTCGAATTGCTGTCATCTACTCGCTCACTAGAGGCCAAAGATTTGATCGAGGGTCTCCCAAGAAGTTCAAGGAGGGCGCTAGTAACGAAGAGGCCGAGGAGGCTAAGACACCATTTTCTATTTCTTTTCAAGGTTCAGTCTCCTGACACAAATTCCTTTTCACTCTTAAACCCTAGCTATCTATTGAAAAAATGTAATACTTAGGTGAGAGGCCTGTTAGGCTATTGTTCTTCAGTTTTTTCCAGAGAAATGTCAAACTCTCTTGTTTCCTTACATGTTATTAGAGTTTGTCGTGGGTTTAATATATGGGTTTTGTGTTTTATGGATCGAGTTTTGTTTGTTCCAGTAATGGATTCATGTATTTTATTATTTAATAGGAAGAGTCGAATGTATTGAATCAGAAGTCACACGTCTTGTTTTTATGGTTGCCTTCATACGAAATATGTAGAGCCAGAGAGAAAACTTCCCATCATTCTCAACAAGGAAACGATATCTACCTTACAGAAACAGGGAGGAATATCATGTGGGGTTCGGATTCCATCTGTTCGGCAGCTCATACAATCGACAAAATAGTGCGAGTGGATGCTCCTGCAAAGTTGAAGCAGTACACACTAGATCCAAAACAACTTACCATGGTATCCAGTGGGAAATTTGAGTGAGATCCCGAAGACCTTGGAAAATATCCAGCGGAAAACAGTTTATTTGGAAGATATCCAACTGAAAATTTGAGTGACATCCTGAAGATCTTACAGATAAATTGCGATTATCAAAAATTTCTCGAAGATCGTTTGTTTCTCCACACGCCCTTCCACTTCGCTCCTCTCGTAGAAACTCCTTGTTGACAGTATATCCCGCCACTTACACGCATCCCCTTCTCGACCCCTTCCACTCCCACTTCAATTCTGATCTTCGTCGGCTACAGGAAAGCGGTGAGTCAAATCTCAGCGTAGAGTTGCTCAGGAAAACTCTGGAAATCTGCGCGGGCATCCATTGTCGGGTAGAGGAGCTCTTTCCCCACATCCAGAAGGCGATTTCATGGAAAAATTGCAAGTGGGTAGACGAGCAACTGGATGCCACCGTGAAGCTCATGGAGATTTTCAATGCACTACAAGAGACAATATGTGATATCAAGGAATACCAGGCATCGTTGTTGATGATCATTCGTGGGTTGGAGGGATTTTCGTTTACTTTTTTAGCTAGGAAGATTGACAAAACAATGAGAGAACGCCCCAGATCAACATATCTTCTAGACTACTGCTGGAAAATATGCGTTCTACCAGGAGCCAGACTTCTATACAAGGTTCTACCAGATTCTAGAGCCCTTGACTGTGCTATGAAGACCATTAAGGCAGAAGGTCCTATGGCTCTTTACAAGGGGTTTATTCCCATTGGTTACCGTCGTTATTTTCGTTAATCTGGAGCAGATTAGAAAGATTTTAGAAAATCAGTTTTTCGGTTATGGGATGTTGATCGGATTGCAATATAAAGCAGAAGTAGTTTCCGGTGTTGGAATCCGGTGAAAATAATTGAGGTAAAATCTTGATTTACTTTATTTAAACTGGTTTTTTTACTGTATATGGATTCAACACCCTAAAAAACCCCTAGGGAATTTTGATTATGCAAGGTTACCCATCAAACTTATGTTTTCAATGAATTCCTGCCTAATTTTACAGAAATTAGACTGGAAAATTCCACCGAAAAAACCTTCAAAAAGTCGCACTAAAGACTACACAGTTTATAAATTTACCAACATCTTTCCTTATTAATATTTTAAATAATCAGTTTTTTTAAATTTACCAACGTCTTTCCTAAGATTTTAAATAATTATTTTTTTCGTGATGGTACGCTGATTAGATTGAAATATAAAGCAGAAGTAGTTTTTCAATTTACCAACGTCTTTCTTTATCCATCTGACTGAGATAGATAGAAACATAGCTTGATATCTATCTATCAGGTAGGAAATTTATTTCCATGATCATATATTTTATTTTGCTGGCCTTTCCTCGTCCTCTTCCTCGCCCCCAATCAAACCAATGGCCCAGATGCCGATGGTGTTATAGGATCTGCTAGAAATGCAGTGATTGGTTGCGAACCAAGGAAGAAATGTTGGCATACCCATTTGATTGAGTGAAGATTTCCAAGGATCTTAATTTTTAGATTTTATTCTGAACAATTTTATTTCAGCAAGTTAGGAAGATTTTCTAAGGACCTTAATTTTTAGATATTATTCTCAACCATTTTATTTAATTATACAAGTGGATGCCTTCATTGTGGCCATTTATATGTGTATTTTTGTCAACTTAAATTTGGAGAATGTCAAATTGAAGAACCATTTGCCTCGTTCTCAATGGAAACTGGACATAAGCATGTAAATTTGACATGAGAAATTCAAAACTTTAATCAAACTTACAAAAGAAACAATAATTTTCTGTCTACTTAACTTCGGACATTCTTCGATGTAAGCGAGCCTGCAAGGATTTGAAAGTGAGAACCGATATGTTTGTTCAATTTCGTTCCTTGCTTTACGAATAGTGTGCCTACATGTGAAATCAAGGTGCTTCATATCAATAAAAACACCCACAATGGAATCAATCTTAACATAAGCTTGGTTTCTTCTACCTGGGTTAGATGACACAACTTACACCAACTGGTTGAGAAATCCTTTGTTGTTGCTTTGTCCAAATATCTGCAAGGTAGAAAAGGAAAATTAGACTAAAGAATAGTGCAGTGAAGTTATGGAAAAATTAATTTGTATAAACATGGATAGAAAATTAACTCATTTCTTTTGAGACTCACACTAATAACATAAAAGATGGCAGTGACATTAACACTATTTACTCTCAAACAATCATGATGATTGATTTCAACAATTACAACCAGGGTTTGTCTACTATTAATAATAATTCACAAAATAGTCAGATGATAATGAAAATTACTCCTAGTTGAACTCACCTCAAAACCGGAGTATAAGAAATGGGGAATCTGCCTTTAGCAACATACTCTTTGGGGTCAACCTCAAAAATTTTGGTGGGATTTCATGGCACATTAACTTTCCATTTACAAACCACTGCAACAATTACCTGAGCCATGCGATTGAATGGATTTTCATTCTGAACTTTATGTCTATAAAATGGAGTACACATTAAGAATAGTGTGAGATATATAATCAATCCCACCATGGGAATCGCATAACCTACAGTGAATCCCACACGATCCTGGATGTATATCAAAAAACTATCTACAAACAACATTCCAAAAAACACACTAAATATCCATCAATTGAAGATGGAGGATTTCCGAACCTTCTCCTTGGGATCAAATTCATCGAACTGATCAGCACCAATGGTGGAGATGTTGGGCATTGTATCGCCAGTGCCCACAATAAGAACGTACAAAGCAAGGTAGAAAATCCCAACTTGAAACTTGGAAGCTTTATCACAAAATTTGGAGACTTCGGAGAATGTTCCCAACCTCTCTACACAGACTCCAAAGAATGTCAAATTGAAGAACCATTTGCCTCGTTCTCAATGGAAACTAGACATAAGCATGTAAATTTTACATGAGAAATTCAAAACTTTAATCGAACTTACAAAAGAAACAATAATGGTAGCGGAGCAACAGGTCCCTGTCTAGCAGTAAGGGAGTGTTCGAAGAATGAAAAATCCAAAACCAACACACAACTCCATCTGAACATGCTTGTCAGCCTTCTTGAATCAGGAATCTGAATGCAATTCAGAGCAACATGTGAACTTGTTTTTGAGATTTCTAATTGATGGTGAACAAATCATCCTGGACAACGTTCTACTAGGAGTCAGGCCTTTGTACACGGCTTGGAAGGAATATCGACGTGATAGAAGTGGTGTGGCGTCCCAGCTGCATGGCCATGAAAAAGGGATTAGGGAAATAATATTGACTCATGGTGAACGTGAAAGGATAAAGAGGAAGGAGAGTATGATGTTGTTGTTGGCTGCATTGATCAAGCCATCGCAAACACAACCCATCTTCATACTTACTACAAAGAGAGTAGAGATTATGATGTTGATGTTGCAACTGACGAAGCCATCAAAAACCCAAGCCTCATGAAAATTGTTGCGCCTACCAATCAACCGTTTTTTCCAGAGGCTGTCATCAAAGTGTTAAAACAAAGCCAGGTGTCCCATGACTGTTCTGATGATGTTGTGAGAAAGGATAAATAGTGGATATATTAGGATGTGAGTTACATATTTTTTTGCTATACTTTGCCAAATTTTGTGTGTTTTTATTTCGAATGAAGTAGAAATATCTCTTTTGTTTTTATAATATAAAATTTAACCTGAAATTCAAGTGTTGTGGTATGTTGGCCCTATTTTGTTTAATATGTGCACTAGAAAAAGGGAACTAAACTTTAATATTACGATGGAATATTTTGCTTCCTATAAACGTAAAAAAAAACTACCCAACCATCTCTATTGTGTATCAGATGTTGAACGCAATTATGAGCTCATTGAATAAATTGCTCCTGAAACTGGATGTGGTTATTTACGTATGAAATTTCTTAGGGGCTTGATCTTAAGAACGATTCCTTCCCCTTTGGCTCAAGGTATGAGTGGTAGCCATCCTATCAAACTCACCTGGGTTGTATGCCTTGCCTTATGCCTTTGTTACCCATGCGACATGAGTGAGGCATGCCACAGAGAGAATGAAACACCTATTTACATTCTAACACTTCACTAATCTCACCTTTGAACAAATACCCTTCAACATTATATTAATTTTAGGAATTTTTACTTAGATCAAGGTGGCCCGTGGGACTTTTATTATAGCATAATATTGAAGTGAGGTCCTATATTGAAATCTTAAATATAGAAATGTATGGTTTGTTAGAGGTTGTTGAAGAGAGTTGGCGTTTGTTTTCTTATATGTGGGTTATGTGTTTCTCTAGGTTAAGTCACCGAGTTGATATTCGAACCTGGGAACAATGGAATTTGAAAATATGTGCTAGTGCAAACGTATATGATACAATTCACCATTACATTGGATAAAATAATTAAGCCATTATTTAGTTTCATTATAACTTCATATCTATATATTTAATTATCTACCTTTTTTCCTCTAAGCAAAACATGAAAAAATTTCCTCGAAGTATTTGGATGGAGGTTGCTTTAACTGCCATTGATAACAGGAGCTGGTAGCTTGGCATTTTCATTCGGACTCAAACCTCGGCTGGACGAGAATTAAAGACCTCATGACTAAATCTACCTTGAAACAACCCTTTCAAATTGATCGACCCCGTTCATTGGGCATATCTATCTATCTACCTATCTACACGGATTTTGTTTTCATATTTTTACAAGATCTACAAAAAGAGGAGGCTCAAGATTTTACAAATATTATTTCAAAACCCTAACTGAATGATTTGTTTTTTCTTTTAATGTTTCTTGTAACAAAAAAAAAATGAATCTTAAGGACTTATTTTTAAAATTTATTATAAAATTTAACTATCTTGATTAAATTCATTGTTGCTTCATATTCAGTGAAATTCATATTTTTGAAATAAATCACCAAATTTGGGTGACTAAGGATTGAAGTCATCTACATAAGACCTATGGACTGTATGTTTTTTTTCAAGACACCGAGAATATTTTCGATGTTGTTTTCCATGCTTGGGTTCTAATACTCCTATGCTATAAAGTGATGCTTTCATTGGAATAAAAAACTATTGATGTATGTACCTTGTTGAAGCACTAGAGTTCGGACTTTTGGTTAAGAGAACATGACTATGGGTAAAAAATTCAGTTCTGCCTTTTTCTCCTGGAGAAGTAGGGTCTTTAGGATGTTGCTTCTCCAAATATTTCTAAATTGTGATGACTAGTTGTTGTTTAGAAAAGAATGAGAAAGGTGTCCATATTTGAAACTATTTCCACACTTCAAGGAAATATTCTTGTAGTCGAAAGAATTTTCTCAAGAATAATTTAGAATCTACCAATGTGGAGTTTGATCAAAGATGGTAAATGCATTGATCTACATCTATGAAAATTCTTGTGTTATTTAAATTCATTAGCTCTCGTATGTATCTTGAGGCCATAAGAGAGGAAAGCTATTCCAACTTGTCAAAATTTTGATGTGTATCGAAATTCCAACAGAAAGTCAATAAGTTTTACCCACTTTAGGGGTTAAAGAATTAAAGTATTTTAAGGGGTTGTTTCATTAAATAATCTTGGCTCTTCCCATTTTCCATTCCTAGTATTGTATGATGGGTAAACTTGTGATTTTCATCAGATAACAATAGTTTTAGGATGATATATATGGAGCAGTGGATGGATTTGGGGTTTATCATCTTACTATATTTCCAGTTTGTCACCTCCATAATATATTTCCATTTGTGAAATTGGGCAGGTATGAAGGAAAAGAAGTTTTTAAAATGCATACTTCCCTTCAAAATAAGACAACACATTAGTAAGCCTTTTCAATGTAATATTTTTGGAACCTAGTTTATACATTGGCAAAGATTGCAGGGTTGTTTTATTATTAGAAGAATGGCAGTTGTCTTTAATATATTCTACCGCTATAGAAGAGGCATCATATGATGGATTTGGTTTCATTGAGGTTGGATTCTTTTGATTTTTCACGATATCTGGATGATTTCTTAGCAATAACTTGTTAATTTCTTTCTCTTGATATAGGCAATTGGTCGTGCACAACATGTATATGTTGGTGGTCTTCCTCTAGTGGCCAATGACCATGTAATATTTTGTGCTTTTTTTGGAACAATTCTTGATATGTTTCTAATAAGCTAGTTAACAACCATAGAAATTTTAAAGTTATGCTTTCAAGAAGTTGTAATTTTTTTTTTTCAATTTTTCATTTGTTATCTATTGCTTTAGTGAATTGTATATAATCAATAACGAGTGTTCAGTGCAACTCATTACTTAAAACATTTCAACATTTTATGAACTTCAAATGTGTTCAACACACTCCTTTCCCAACAATTGAGACAAGTCTCACAAAGCCATGATGTTTGATAGTATGAAAATTCTATATGTGTGTTCTTAATTGCACCGATGATCCATCTATTAAATCTCCACCTGAATCAAGAGATTGATGGATGTTTTCATGTTTAAAAAGGGTATTGTTTGGAAGAGTAATATAGAAGTATAGATAATGTTAACTATGTAAATATGCTTATAACTTTAAAAGTTATGTTGAAGTGGTGTAGAAGGTAGTTACTCTCATGCATCTTTTTTATGGTGAATTGAATATTTCTTTTCCTCATAGTTTGATTTCTAGAAAATTGCTACATATTTTAGTCAGGTTATGGCCGCTATAGGAGGAAAAACTATTGGGCTAGGTATGGATTATAAGGAAGTATTTTAAGTTTGTAATTTTTACATCATTATCCTAAACTCTAGAGCATGGAACTTAAAATTGTATTTGCGAGTAGGTGATGTTGCTATTAATGAATATATAAATCATGAAAAGAAATTTGTGTTTATGGAGATGCGCACAGTTGAAGAGGCCGACATTGCAATGGCTCTTGATGGTATCATGTTTGAGGTACATTATTCTATACTTATGCTCCAATTACCATTCTATGTAAGTTTAAAAAAGGGTCTTACTCAGTTATACAATAGTAGACAATTCCTTTCCACCATTTTAATGAACTGAGAAGTTGATTTTGTTAATTTTCTTATTATTATCATTGGCATTCATAGGGTGTTTCTATTTGAGTGAGGAGACCAAGTGGTTACAGCCCCTCATTCGCAACAGCCCTTGACCCCAGCCAACGCAATTCCCACCTTAATTTAGTTGTTGTTGGTCTTACACCAAGGTAAGTTATGTAATGCAACATTTGTATATTAGTGGCTAAGAAGTGAAATGCTTTATTTTGTTTGTGTGCTTGTTTTGTTTCTAGTCCTATATAAAAATTATACTCGTATATGTGACATATTTACGTGATAAAGGAAAGAGAAAGGTACCAATTATAAAAAGTCACCCAAAAACAACATTGATATTTTTATTTCATTCAACCTGTAACATAGTGCATTTGTCTTCATCAATGTTCTTCTTCCATATGCTATCCACTTATGACATTTCCTTTGAAATATTTGATGCATTTGCGAGTTATAGGTCATTTGTAGGCTATAAATGTCTTCAGAGTTTCCATCCTAATTAAGTATTCAACTGAACATAT
>CM076579.1:1531700625-1531790102 GCA_034641835.2 Pinus albicaulis
ATGTCGGCACTGTGCAACATCGTGCATCAGAAATTTTAAAGTTTAGTGTTAAGTGTTCGCGAGATAAATAAATTTGTTTGCGATGTGATACGGATAAGGATGAGTAAATGCGATGCGATGTGTTAGTACCATGCAATAGTGCACTTCGCAGGAATTAAGGTTTAGCGTTAAAGAGTTCGTAAAGAAAAGGTTTTTGATTGCGATGTGAAGTGGAAAGGACGGAATTTGCGATGTGACGGAAGGAACCATGTGTCATAACGACGCATAGGCGCTCATCGCTGATCCTAGAGTTTAATGTTGTATGGTAAGTGTTTAAACTTGTGATCAAGAAATTGTGATGAAGGTATGGTAGACCCTCCAGTAGGTAGTTATGTGTGTATATAAAGGAGTATGTGGGCCATAACCCTGAGGTTTGTTTAATGTGAAGCCGATTATGATATAAGGTTTGATGAAGGGAAACAATGCTTAAAGGTAAATTTTAAATTATTAAAATATGAGAGTCACTTAGGATTGAAAGCTTCTGCATGCATTTTTTATTTAAAAGGCGAACCTCATAATTAAATAAGGTTGATTGTGGGTTTAATTCCGCTAACCTTGCATGTGTTGGTATTTTGGTTAATTACGACCTTATGGTTGCAGAAACTCCTCATAATAGATTAATGTATGGAAGAAAAAAGGAAAAAAATGCCCTCGATAAAATCCATGATCATTCCTACGTTCTTTTACAATGAAAGTAATAATTGTATTGGCATTGTCAATCACAAGTTACTTAGTTTTCATGCAAATTCAAGTTAGATTATCTCTTGATATTGGATTTGGTTGGTATTCCCCTCGAAATGACCAAGCCAAATTTCTCTGTGAGCATGTAATGGATTGATTAAAAGGGAATACAATTTTTTTAATTCGAAAAAAAAATGAACTTTTTTGAGAATTGGTAACTTTGAAAGATCGACTACCATTATTACACTAGATACAACTATTTCATAAACGCCACAAATGATTCAATTACAACATGTCTCCATAGACATGAACCCATGCAACTGAGGAAATAAATTGTTCACCAAACCACTTGAGCTAAGTTCCTTTGACAAATTTTTATGTCTTTTTAATGCTACAATATTTTATTAATATTTTCATGTTATCCATTTTAAATGAATATTTTTAAAACATATCATAGTTTATGTAACAACCCCGGGTTAAAAATATATGTAATAAAGTTAATAAAGGCAAAATAAGACCAAGGTCATGGGACACATATTCCAAGTTGAAGGGTGGGAAAAACATCCTAGTGGGTGTTCATTTGGTTTATTATGGCTATAAGGGGAAATTGGCAAAGGCAGTGGAAAAGGCCTTGGAAAGGCAAAGTGACATTTATTGACATTTATTTATGAAAATTAAGGAAAATAGGAGAAGAGGAAGGTGAAAGGTCACATATTTGCATGAGAGGGATATTGAAGGAAAAATAAAGGAAAATGAAGAAATTAGAGGCCTCAATGATAAAAAGGTTTATGAGGATCGGTTCATAGACTTTTTCCAGTTCAGTCTTTAGCACTCTCTTCTATTCTCTCGCTCTCTCATACTCTTGCACATTTAGAGCACTCTAGTATTCACTTGGAATTGGAGAAAGAAGGAAAAAGAAAGTGAGAAACGCAAGGGAATAGTTGGATCAGTGGCTACAAATGGATTGATTTTCAAATATCGAGTTGCATGTATGGTTTCCTTGCTATTTTTGGAAAACATGGCACATGCATGTGGTTTTTTGGTTATGATATGTCATTGGCATGGAGGATTTCTTGGATTGACAGTGGTTTTTCCTAGCCTTGCCATTTCCTGGATAACCGTGGTGTTGTGGGTTTTATCTTTATTTTTGGGTGGTGCTCATGTTCCTCATGATTGTGGGTTGAGTTACCAATTCATGGAAGCCTTGGTTGGACAAACACTATGGAAGCCCCGTAACAACTTGGGTTGAGTTACTAGTCCTAGAAGCCCTGGTTGGAAAAACGCTTTGGAGCTTGGTTGTAGTTGTGGGTTGAGTTACTAGTCTTAGAAACCTTGGTTGGAACAAATTCTTTGGAGCCTTTGACGTCTTGGGGAGAGACCGATCTAGTGATGGTTAGTGATGTCTGACCATGAGGTGGAATCACTGGTTGAGGGTTGAGGTGGTTTAGCCTCTGGAAGCCCTGGTTTGGTTTTGTTTGGTTTATTCCATGAGATCACACATTCATGCATGGAATATGGCACAAGGGTGACTGGTTGAAAGAAATACTTGGTTCAGCATAATCTATGGTCGGGTGGTACATGGAAGCCCCTGACTTGGTTGGAATTTTCATATCTTAATAAGATGTATTTTCTATTGTGATTCATGTACATATATGTATTGATTATGATGGTGATATTATGGCTAAGGTTCCATGGTTTATATGTTGGTTATTTATTGGTTTATGTGCTGGTTATATGTTGGTTACATGATGTATATTGTATATGGCTCTTGACATGTTTTGATTGGTAATGAATGGTTATTGAATGCATGACCTGATAGATGTTATTGCAGCTATTATGAGAAGGCATTAGATCTTCTTGCTGATTTTCAGATAAGTATCAGAACCTAATGTTCATATATGCATTTATAGTCTGTAGATTACATGTTCATGATGTGTTTGATGAAATGTTTGTCACATTTAGGCTTGGTTAAGTCAAGTCCTTGATCAAGTTTTGTGTTAGAAGCTTTGTCTTTTTGTAATTTATTGTTTTGGAAAGTCTCATCAAGTTCTGGGCAGTGACCTGTAGTCTAGCCATGAAAAGGTGACACAAATTTCGCAGTATCAGGCACAAAACTGACTGAAAAAGACTGCAGTCACACCATTGCAGTGGTTATTCATGCAACTGGAGGCCTACATTCGCATGGATGCAGGCTTGTGCATGCAACTGCAAGTCCAGACACAACAAGGAAAAGACCCTCTAGCGGATGTTTTTGAGGAACCCTTATAAAAATACCCCAGACGTCTGTTTCTAGCGGAGGTTACTAAAGGAGGTTGGTGGGCGGAGGTGTTTTCAGATGTATTTCGTCCAGTGCACTCATCACCATAAAATGCACCGGTGCGTTCAGCATGAGAAAGCACTGGTGTTCACAAAACATTGACACACTGGACACCGTGCGCTCCGTACACACTCGCCCAGTGCATTTTATTACTGTAGCGCCCCAGTGCTTTAAAACGCTTCTGCACCGGTGCCTCATAAAAAGCGCGTGAAAACATAAACCGCCTGACGCGGAATGATGAAAACAGACCGGTGTGCCCATTGACCCCGTGCACCGGAACAGGGTTAAATAAAAAAAAAATTACGGCCAAAAAAACCGCACAAAACATTGGCACACCCAACACCGTGCACTCATTAGACACCCGCCCGGTGCGTTTCGTTACTGTAGTAGCTTGGTGCTTTACAGAGCATCTGCACCGGTGCCTCATAAAAAGCGCGCGAAAATAGAAACTGCCTGGCGCGGAATGATGAAAACGCACCGGTGCGCCCATAAACCTCGCACATCGGAACGGGGTTAAATAAATATAAAAAATTATGGCCAAAAAACTGCACAAAACATTGGCACACCGGACACCGTGCACTCCGTACACACATGCCCAGTGCATTTTATTGTTGTAGCGCCAAGTGCTTTACAGAGAATCCTCATCGGTGCCTCATAAAAAGCGCGCGAAAATAGAAACCACCTGACGCGGAATGACGAAAACGCACCAGTGCGTCCATAAAACCCCGCGCACCGGAACGTGGTTAAATAAAAAAAATTACAGCCAAAAAACCGCACAAAACATTGGCACACCAAACATCGTGAGCTTCGTACACACCCTCCCGGTGCATTGTATTACTGTAGCGCACCGGTGCTTTTCAAACCGTCTGCACAGGTGCCTCATAAAAAGCGCACGAAAACAAAACAACCCAATGCGGAATGAAGCAAATGCACCAATGTGCCTATAAAATCCCGCGCACCGTCACAAGGTTAAATAAATAAAAAATTATGGAAAAAAAACCACATTTTTCACTTTTTTCAGGGCTACAAAGCTCTCAAGCACCAGTGCAATTTATCTTTGTCTGAGCTGCCCTAACATTGGTGCTCCCATTGCACTCATTGCACGCACTGTTGTTGTGCATTGCTCACCAATCTCCAGCTTGAATTTTGCAAAACGGTGGAATTTTTTTCTTTTACAAATTATACAACCAATATGCCTCCTCGACAAGCAAATGTACAAGAATTTTTCTTGTTTTTCCATAATTAAGCCTTTTATTGGATTATAATTTTAGATAACCTTAAAATTAACCATTTAAAAGGAAAAAAATATATTTTGTCGCGCGGTGCGCTCGAGCCGTTCGGCTCGCATCAGCTTGCAGTGCTGCCTGTAAATTTACAGGTTACACCGCAGCCAGTGCTAATGGCTACTGCACCGGTTCCAGGGCAGTACCGATAGGCGCACCGGTTCCAGGGCGGTACCGATAGGTGCATCGTGTTATTTAAAAAAAAAAAAAAAAAGTGTGGTGCGGTCGTTTACAAGGCCGCACCGTTGACAATGTGGAATAGCAGCAACATGGTGCATTGACTAAATTATCCACCCTGGGGCTGGTAATGTTGTCAACGCACCGCGTTGCCGCTATTCCACATTGTCAACAGTGCGCCCTGGTAAACCGGTGCTAACGGTATCCGCACCGGTTCCGAGGTGGTATCGTAGGCGCACCGTGTTATTTTAATTTTTTTTCAAAAGTGTTGTGTAGTTGGTTATTTGACCGCACTATTGACCTAGTGGAATAGCTGCGGCGTGGTGCGTTGAACAAAATAGCAGCCCCAGGATGGCTATTTTTGTCAGTGCATGGCTTTCCGTATTTCACCTGTGTCAATGGGGCGTAGAGTTCGTCAGCGCACCGCCCTCCTAACACCATACATAGTCAACGGTGCACTATAAATTTTTTTGGAGCACCGTCTTCGGGGCACTTAATATTATTAGGTGCACTGAGGCTGGTGCGCTCCATAGGCAGACGCGCCGAGACCGGTGCGTGACTGTGTTTTTGGCGCACCGACTGTTTTTTTATTTTGTTTTTAAAAAAAAATTATGTATGTATATTTCTAAATACATGCATCATTTAATAAAATAATTGTGTTTAATATGTCAATCATTCAAAGACGCGAAAGGAAAGAAGAGGGGGAATAACAACAACAACAACAGGTGGAGAATTATAACATGGTTAGCCTGTGGGAGGCACGAGAGAGGGATAGATATGCGTACCCTTGCCCTATTACAGCAGCTACGCAGGGGCTCCTAAGGTAGGTAGGCCTCCTCAAGTTCTATGAGGAGGCTACTTCCCTAAAGGGCCATAGATTGTTTTTGAGACATCTTATCCGAAGGTGGAATGCTCAGCAACAGACTTTCCGTGTTGGTATTAACCAGTGGTACACGCTCACTAAGGAGGACATATACTTCATTACAGGGTTATCGAGGAGAGGGGTGGATTTTCCCTCGTTCCCAGAGGTTCCGACTGGCTGTGTAGCAGGGAGTTAGTTAGTTTACTCCTAGAGATACATTGGAGAAAATGTATTGTCTCCTACAGAGTATTGGGTTACTGGAGGTCAGTTACATATTGGTGCATTTGGTAGGGAGGAGATGCAGTGTCTCTCACTTATCATTTCGACCATTTCGCACAACACCAGTGACGGGAAACGCATTAGTTGCTTGCTTCTATATTATGTTGATTCTTTAGTGCAGGATCCATGACTTGTCAGGTGGTCTGTCATTTTTTTGTGGCAGTTCTGTATAGCCTTAGATAGATGTCGTGCTCATGCACAAGGGAGGGTGAACTTCCCTTTTGCTTCAGAGCATTTTTGTTTATTTTTTGAGAGGTTTCCAGAGACGAGGCCTACTTTTCTTCGACAGCCTCGTAGGATGACGTTTGAGGCAGTATGCACATGTGGAGGCAGATGATGCCCAAGAGGGGTGACACTGAGTTTTTCGCGAAGATATTGTAGGATGCACTGGAGTTTCTAGCTAGTGTTGATGAGCATCCCTTCGTTATGGTCCCCTGTCCTTACGCGGGTTTGGATTGGCGAGGGTGTGCCAACATCCTCTTCATAGCTTATGAGCCGCCAGATGATAGAGGTAATATTACTGTTTTATATATTTAAATTTATTCTAGCATGTTCTTTAACTTGTTTTTATTAAATTGTGTAATGAAATTGTCTAATTATTGTTGTGTACTTGTATATATTTTGCACGACATTGGCTCTTTTGATGGCGAGGAGATGCTAACATCACCACATGATCCAAGTGTGGATGTTGATGATGATCAGGGCATGCCAGATGCCGAGGATCATCAGGAGGCTGGTGCTAGGCACGGTCGACTTGATGCTAGATACCGGATGGAGTTGGGCAACCAACTCAGTGCATTGATTATTGAGGCGGGCATCAAGCCCACTCATTACATAGACATAGAGGTTGATGATAAGCTATTACAAATGTGGAGAGACATGTCGCGTGACATGTACAGCCTGATGCGGCATGTCGTAGGAGTTACGAAGCTTTTACGCAACTGATGAGGACTATTGAACGTTATAGGCGTGGTCAAGATGCAACAAGTGATGGATAGTCCATGAATAGTGACTCTTCATCTCATGATCGTTCACCTCATGCCACGTCAGATGAGCATGAGCCTCCACTAGCATCTAGCAACAGTCATCATGGAAATGAGGCTAGACCATCGGCCAGTCAGCAGCCTGCAGCATCCATCAGTACTCATGATCATGAGCAGGCTAGACCATCAACCATCGAGGTTGCACCATTGATTGAGCAAGCCTCCACTAGTACTGATATTGATGTTGTACTACCACCAGCTGATCCATGACATTTATATTATAGTTGTATATTTTTAACAGTATATATATATATATATATATATATATATATATATATATATATATATATGTATTATATGGTCCATGTATTTTATTTTCATGTTGCAGTTGTACTTAATTTACATGTTGGTGATCATCATGATGTGTATATTGTTAGGTCATGTTAGATATATTCATTTAATGTGTAGCTTGCATATAGATGTGTATGTGATGATAGCATGAGTTATTTGACATGAGATGTATATTTAATGTTTGTGTTGTGATGATGTTAATATATAATGTTAATTGTGTTTTGTTAGATGATCATGTTCACGATGATGTTAGCGATTTTGAATATGTTTTTTAGTCAAATATGATGTTTGTATGATGGTTATCATGACCGTGATGTTTATTAATTAATTTAATACTAAATGATCATGATATTGTAAAATTGTAATATTTGTAATTCTAATTGTATGTAAAATTCTAAAATTGTAATTGTAATGGTATATATGTAAATTTGTAAAATTGTCACTGTAATTGTAATTTTTTAATTTGTAAAATTGTAATTGTATATATGTAAAATTCTAATTCTAATTCTAATTTTAATTGTAATTGTATGTAAAATATTTGTAAAATTTTAATTGCATTAATGTGAAATGAATTTATTAAAATTTTTAAATTTGTAAATTTGTAAATTTTAAGTAATTGTAAAATAGTAAATTTAGAATAATATGATTTATTGTAACATAATAAAGTTTAGAAAATAATGCAAATAAATTCATGTACTTTAGAATTATCATTATTTTATTATGATCTTAGATACAAAAAAAAGAACTAAATTATACAGTATGCCATTGTTTTTGAGATCAACATAATTGCAAATTATCAAGTGAATTATTGCTTTTAACATTAACACAATGCAAATTACTAATTAATTCAAAATACATATTATAATGTTTCAAAAAACCCATCTTAAAAAGTATAAATATTGATGAAATAACACATGTACCATATCACTCTCGGTTCTCATGATCACCCTCATTATCTTCCAGCTCGCATGGCATGATAACACTATTGTTCCCAAAAATATGTTTTGATCTAGGGTAATGTGTCAATACGAACCACTAATCCCTATCCAACACATCTGGGTAAAAAAACCCCTGGTTGTAGTGTTTAGGGAAAACATAGGGCTCCTTAGCTTCATCCCACATCTTTCTAGAGTTGATACATATCAGCCTACTATCGTGATCCTCCTTTACATTATTCCAATCAAAGGTGTCCCGCCACTTGCGCCTAAAAATAACACATTGGAAAGAAGAGAAATCCACTTCAATGATCTCTTGTATCTTTCCGACGTAACCTAACATCCCTCGTACTAGGTTTTGATCATGGTGGCTAGATCGACTAGATTGATCGAACTCGACTTCCACTCCACAGTCTTGTGTGATGTTTCCAGCATCGGCATTTTCTATGCAAAAATGGTGTCCATATGCCCACATAGATGGGAACAAATGCACCTATTATAAAAAGGTTAAAAAAATCATAGTGTCATGTGTCTTATAATAACCCAATAGTTAAAATATGAAATGTAGATGTCTTCATATAAGTTTCAAATTTACATATAAATTATAAAGATTATTACCGAGTTGCTACACCCAATCCCTACGTTTAGCGCATTCTCTTCAGCACGCGGGTAACGACCGGTAGCACTGTATTTCTCTCTGACTTGGTCAGCAACCCAACTGTTGGGGCATATTTTTGGCTTATTTTCTTTTAAATGATCGGGATAAGGCACACTTCTACCATTCAACCGTCTGAATTCTTTCCTATCACTATCCCATTTCATCCTCTTTTGTTTGTATCATGCGACCCACGGTTGTGTTACTTTAGAATTGTAAAGAATGAATTTATTGATTGCTTCAATTTCTGCATTCGTTGATGAAATCAAACCAACATTATATAGTACTAAGAGATCAAAATATACATTATATCAAAGTTCAACATGAATATTAATTACTTTTTGTAAATTTGAAAAACTATAAGTCACTTACTCTTTATCAAACGCTTTTTTCCACTCGTTTGGAGCAACTCCCCTTCTCTTTTATCTTCATCCCTTTCATCGTCCCAAATCACCGCACCTGGTCTGTTATCGATCTGCTTGATGTACTCACTAGCATAATAGAAATACTCATACAATATGTACCCCTCTGCCATAGACCCCTCGGGTTTCGCCCTTTGTCGAACAAAACCTTTCAATTTCTTCATGTACCTCTCTAAAAAGAACATCCAACGAAAAGAAACCACCCCAACTAATTCAACCTCATCTACTAGGTGGATTAGAAGATGAACCTGTAAGTCCATGAAACTTGTCGGCAATTCCTTCTCAAACATACAAACAATCTCAACTATCTCTTGACGCCACCATGGAATGCTAGCCACATGAATCTCCTTTGACATGATCCAAAGTACAACTGCAGATAATTTAGATATGGCACGTCCTAGGTCTTGAGGGAATTCATGTTTCACACACCCATGCACGAACAAAGGATAATGACATTGCAAATTTATAAACACATGCAATAATATACAAAGTTAGTTATTTTTTATGATCCCCACATGGGATAAAATTTATTAATATAACAAATAATAAAATCTTTCTTTTGACATTATACACTCTTAGAAGATTCAAATGGTCATGCAATTTCAACCCCGACAAATGGTCATCCACGGTGAAGCAGCGCTGTAGTGAAGACCCGTATGAAGTTGGCACCCTCACACCCATTATAACTTCCTTTGCCAAAAAAATATCATATATTTTTAAAATCCATGGGACATCACCTTCTTTGAAAAAACCATGAATTAGAGGGACCAGTGCCTGCCTCTGATCCCGTACTTTCTAATCGTCTTGGCCAATGTTTCTTTTTAGTTTTTGAAGTAATAAGATCTTTCCTAACAGCCAATATGTTACTTTATTTATATGATATGTGCCTCCATAAAGAAGATGAAACATTTTTAAATATATGCATGGGATCTAAAAAGTGGGTAATCTTAAGATGCTCCCAATATGGGAGGTCATTAAAGATAGATTTCCTTTTCATCCCAATGGGAAATTTCTCAACATAGGTGTCGAAGAAATCTGGATCATCGAACATAGGCTCCCCATAATTTGAATCAAACATTTCTATGAACTCCTTCTCCTTCTCTCTCTCATATGCTCTAACCCATTCAGCTGGTGTCATTATTGGAGGCCTTTGGGTTCTCTGTCGTTTACCATTGAAAACGGATGCTTCTCTTCTGTAAGGGTGTTCTTCTGGTAGGAATACCTTGGAGAAATCATACATTGGCTTTCGTAGGTCCTTGGACCATCTAGCTTTCAAAGAAGGTCCACAACATTTACATCCAAAATACACTTTTGTTACAAGAACTGTGAGATTATATTTGTATACATTAATTAATATGCATGGCACGTTAAAGAATACCATGAATATCAGAACAAATATTACAACGAATTAAATAACTAATATGTGAATTGTTACGTATACAAACAAATCAATAAATTAAACATGTAATTTACCAGAGCAAACTCCTAAGCTTGAATAATCATGTGTTGTGTAAGCACATATGCCATACAATGTAAAACTCCTATCTACTGCGATGGGTCTTGATACATCATATACATTTATCCCATCCCATAATTCCTTCAATTCATCTACCAGTGGTTATAAGAAGACATCCATATTCTTCACTTGTCTTCTACTAGGGACTATGAGAGCCAACATAAGATGTTCATTCTTCACGGACAAACATGGGGGGATATTGTTATTGGTCACTACTACAGGCCAAACAGAATAGTTGGTGTTCTGGAGGGAATATGGGTTGACGCCATCCATGGCTATGCTGAGTCGTAGACTTCATACTTCATCCTTGAATTTTTCAGGCCATGTATCCTCTATATGCTTCATGGCTATTTAATCAGTTGGGATTCACATAACTCCCAACTCACTTCTGTGTGAGGCATGACATCCCTGCAACATAGCTAATTCTTTACAACGAAAGAGCCTTTGAATCCTTGGGATTATAGGCACATGCCTCAATATATTAAAAGGAGGACCAATACGTGATTTACCCTTCTTTTTTTATTTATCATACCTGTCATGCCCACATTTTGGACACATCTCTTTGTCAGCATATTCTCCTCTATATAGAATACAATCATTTGGACATGCATGATATGATATGTACTCAACACCCAACATTTTCAACAATTTCTTTGCCTCTTCGCAGCTACCGGGCAAGACATTATCACTCGGAAGAACCTTATCTTTGAATAACCTGTAGCTAGTGATCATGGAAAAATATATTAATAAATGTACATTAATGTTGATATAATTATTAATGTTCATAAAATTTACCATTTGTAATGTTCATTACAGTGTACTAATTATATTTCAAATTTATATAAGGGAGTACTTTATGGTAGCTTACCTCAAAAGTTCCGAGAAACATGCATTCGACAAGCCAAAATTTTCTTTCAAGTTTTATAGTAACATCGTTGTCCCCAACTGGGTAGACTTTCACTGACCGCTAGGTCCAAAGAGAGGGGTGGTGGAAGCAAATTTAAGGTTTTCGAAAAAGGTGTCAGCGATATGAGCATCATCCCCTAGCTGATTATCGTTTTGGAATGCATCTAACAACATTGTCTCCATGGAAATCATATCCCTTAAGTAATCATCCATACCAACTACTAATTGATTGCCTCCATTGCCAGCTTGTGAAGAACTACTATTGTTGTAGTCATTACTAATTGGTGAATCTGGATGTAGCGGGAATTGAATCAGTGGTTGATTCAACCATTCTTGGTATTGTTCCTCTCCGATTTTTTCTCTTAATTCAATATTCTCTCGATTTGACATTGTCGTGGGGTGCAACGGAAGATGTTAGGTAGGTCGTTCATCATCACTCGAATCCTAATAATTAAAAAAATATATATTTGAATATGATTAGTACAAAATAGATGATATCAATTAGTAACCACGTTGACAATATTGCACGATTACAAATTGGTTTGACGTTGAAATAATTACATATTAATCAATATATATACCAAACAATTATAATTATAATTACCATCATTGTCTCGGGATTATGGCTAGAAGATGCAATATTGTTACAATTGGCAAGGTGAAGCGGCTGTCCATTTTCATCTACCAAATGTGCCTTGCGGTATGCAGCTCCCGATAAGAACTTGTGACATTTTGGAGCAGTTTGAATATTTTGTGCTTCTGAACTCGATGTTGAATCTGCATGAACCTGCAAATTTGTATACATTATAAATTTAATTAAGTTGTGCATGATTGACTGCATGGATAAAAAACATAAATTCAATTAGATAGTGAAAATATAAATAAAATCTGAAGTAAATATTACGTCTCGAGATGGATAGGGAGAACTCCACGATGGACTTTGTGAAATATTATGGAATGAGCTGGATTTTGAAGAATTGTCCATTCCATATAATTATGATATTTTCTCCTTGCATTTGAGAAAAACAACAATAAATTTTGGTGCACACACCTAAATGTAATTTCGGTGCGTAATGTACAGATCACTGCACCAATGCGTTTTTGGTAATGCGCACCAGTGTTGTTTTATACCCAGATGCACCAGTGCGGTTCGATTAAGGGATGCACCGGTGACAAATAACCGCAAATAAAAAAAGTGCAACTCTATTTTCTTTAAGTGAAAAAAAGAAGTGGTAAACTGAAAAATGGACGGCAAAATATTTTTGAAAATCTAATTTCATAAAACATTTCTTTAAATATTAAACATTTTTCATTATTTCACTATTTTTGCAAAAAAAATTCAGCCAGAGATTTGCAGGATACATACCTGGAGCAAACAGAGCACGAGAGCACTGTAGAGCAGGGGAATACGTTCGAACAGAAGTATTCAGGCAATCATAATTCCAAACCTCAGGTGATTTAAACCCTGTACCATAGAATTTCAAACGATGTGAGTAAAGTTTATTGTTTTTTTTACTTTTTTCTCTACAGTTTTTTTTATACAGTAAAAGAAAAAATCAAAGTTTATTGTTTTTTTTAACTTTTTCTACAGTAAAAGAACAAAATCAAAGTTTATTGTTTTTTTTTTACTTTTTCTGCAGTTTTTTTTACTTTTTTTCTGCAGTTTTCAGGAAAAAAAAATAAAAATAAAATAAATAATCCATTTTTAGAAACAAAAACCCTAGATTCTTTTTGTTTCTGTCCTTTCTTCTCCCTCTTTCTGTAATTTCAGAATTAGGGCTTTTCAATTTAGATTTATAGGGTTTGTATAGTCATAAGACATCCAACCTACGGGATGACTTGCATAGTCGGATCCCAATCCATATCGGCCCTTACGTGAATGTAAAAAAAAACAGATTTTTTTCCTCGGTGCGCCCTGCGTAACATAGCACACTGGTGTGCTCTGTTATACCAGCGCACCGCGAAAGTACAGTGATAAAAAAATAAAAATAAAAATAAAAACAAAATATGTTTTTATTAGTGCGCCATATCTAACATATGGCACCGGTGCACTATTTCATTATGGCGCACCGCGAACGTGCTTTTTCACCAAAAAAATATCCATTTTAGAAACAAACCCTACATTCTTTTTGTTTCTGCCCTTTCTTCTCCCTCTTTTTGTGATTTCAGAATTAGGGCTTTTCAATTTATATTTATAGGGTTTTTATTTCTAAATATAATCCTAAGACATCCAACCCACAGGACGACTTGCATAGTCAGATCCCAATCCATGTCGGCCCTTGCGTAAAAAAAAATAAAATAATAATAAATAAATAAATAAATAAATAAATTATCAGTGCGCCCTATTATCCCAGTGCATCGGTGCGCTCTATTATCCCAACGCACTGCGAAAGTAATGTGATAAAAAATTTTAAAAACAAAATATTTTTTCTCAGTGCGCCATTTTTAAAATATGCAGTTGGTGCGCTATTTCATTATGGTCACCACGAATGTTATGTTTTGGAAAAAAAAAAAAAATACAAACCCTACATTCTTTTTGTTTCTGCCCTTTTTTCTCCCTCTTTCTGTGATTTCAGAATTAGAGCTTTCCAATTTATATTTATAGGATTTGTATTGCTAAATATAGACCTAAGACATCCAACCGACAGGACAATTTGCATAGTCGGATCCCAATTCATGTCGGCCTTTGTGTGAATTTAAAAAAAAAAACAAATTTTTTTTTCAACGGTGCGCCCGACGTAACCTACCGCACTGGTGCTCTGTATTGTACAAGCACACCGCTAAAATAATGTGATAAAAAATTAAAAAACAATTTTTTTAATCGGTGCACCATATGTAAAATATGGCACCGGTTTATGCTAAAAAAACTAACATTGGACGATTTTTATTATTTTATCATGGTTAATCGGTGCGCTGATTGACATGTAACGCACCGGTGCTCCTTGTTGACATAGAGCACCGTACGATCTATTATACTGTTTGTGCAGTGCGTTTCTAAGACACCCATGCACCGGCATCGGTGCGTATACCATGAATGGCGCACCAATTTCTTGATATTCTTGTTTTACTTGAAAAATTGACAATTTATTTATAAATATATTAAAGAATGATATGATATAGGTTTGAGATTGATAAAGAAATGACTAACAAGAGATCAAGTAACAAAAATACTGATAACACATCAAGAAAAGCAAAAAATACAAGTTCTTTGTAAATTCTTTACAAAAAATATTATTTTTGAACTATATGTAAGTTTAACTAATATGTATTGTTTACTGTGTATCATGCAGAGCCACAAAATGACGAAGCTCAATAAGATTATTTCTGATCTAGGACTAGAAGAGTGTAAAAGCTTGATGGAAAAATTGCAAAAGGATGAATTAGGTGAATGAAAAAATACTATTGATCCAATATGAGTTTCTTTTTTAATTTTCATTAATAATATAATTAAAATTATTAGATAACATGTGTCAAACAGTTTATTAATTCACATCTATTTAATGTTCTACAGGGACCAACAACTCAAAAAAGGAATGTTGTTCTAAGAAAAGAAAAAAATAGAACATGGAAATGAAAATGAATTGCTCTTTAGCTCATATGGAGTGGTGCTGGAGGTTAACGAAAGGGGCAAAATCTTTTACAAAAGTTTGAGGGATTTAGTGGAACGAATGTATAGACGTTCTTTCCACTTACAATACAAAAACCAATCCAATGATTCCAAGAACCAAATTTTATCTAAACTACATGAAGAGTTTCTAGAGAATTGGTCAATGAGACATGTTAGACTTTTAATAGCAAAAACGTAACCAAAAAAAAAAAAGGAATGAAAAAATAATATTCCTTTAAATGTTTGTCTAGAATTATTTATAAATATCACTTTTGTTATATTTAATTTTCATATATCAATATAAAAATTAAATATTTTATTGTCATGTTACATTTTCAGGAAGATTATGAAAAATCTCAAAAGATGAACAAGCTGATATCATAAATATGCCAGTAGGAATGTCCAAAAAGGTGTACAAGGAGATGGTCAAAGAAATGGGCAAAATTGCATCGCAGGAGAAGCCATCTCAACAACAACGTGCTTCAAATGTAATATGTAATCATTGAATTTTGCGATCATTAGGTACAATAAATAAACAATTTAGCATTAAATATTAATTTTCAAGTATTTTCTTGCAGAAAATAAAAGAAAATGGAACCCATTCAACAAATAAAACAGGACGACAAGGAAGAAAAGGGTTGATATCTAAGTTTGTGAGTATTTGTTACTTCCTTATAACAACTTAACTAGATTTCATTTTTGTATTTTTTAAGTTGTTTTACAAAAATCATCATTGCATGTCTTCAAACAGGTGCTAACATACAAAAAATAACCATCAGAGGAGTTGATTGAAATTGGGTTAAATATGGATTGTGAGTATATGTTGGCATATCAGAACTTAATTGTGGAATTTGTAAGCATCTATTGATCTTGTTTTACTTAGCTCGGTCTATAATTAGTAGAAAAAAATATTTATATTAAATATATGATTTTTTATGGGGTATAAAACTTGCAGGAAACAAAGTATGGAACTGCACCAACAGATGAAATCTTGAAATATGGAATGTTACATTGTTTTGAAAGAATGTGTATAGTTTATGAGTCAATTGTCCAATGGTACGTCATTTCTTTTTTACTTACATTGATGTATATTATTTAATATTTCAATTTTCATTATTCTCACCAATGTATATACACTCATTACAGCTTATTTGTATGTTTGTAGATGGAAGGTGAAGAAGAAGAAAACAATCAACATCGTGAACAAAACATTCCTGAAAATAACCCAAGTCATGGAAGTAGCTCTAGCAGTGACAGCAGTTCAAGCAAAGAATGATGATCACTATGTTTGGATACTAAAGCAAGGCGTTGTATTTTTTGAAATATGTCTGTGAAATCATACATTTTCTTCAATGTAATAGACATAGTGTCCCAATTGAAAGACAAAGGGATACCAATAATTGTCCCATTTTGTATGGCAAAGAATGTATATATATATATATATATATATATATATATATATATATATATATATATATATGCTTTAATTTATTCTATTGCGTTCTCCATTGTCGTTCTCAAATGCACTAATAAAAATTTAATTCATATGAATATTGTTATAAGATATATATGTGTCAACTTTTGATGAATAATGAATTTTAAAAAACCACAATAACTATGATATGATATAACAAATTATTCCAAACATCACATTCAAATGCATTAGTAAAAATTTAATTAATATGAATATTGTTATAAGATGTGTTGACTTTTGATGAATAATGAATTTAAAACAATCACAATAATTGCACTGTCACAGGTCGATGTTTCTAAAAAATACAAAATGAAAACCGGTACGTGTCAGTTACTGTACACCGGTGCATTTGTATTCTTAAGAGCACTGGTGTGTTTTTATGACCTATGGGCACCGCACAAATACCAAAACCAATTAAAAATATCGAGGCGTTTGTGCGGTACGACACACTAGTGCGTTTATGTGTCTATACGCATCGGTGTCGTTGTACAACCTATGGGCACTACATGAATACTGATACCAATTCTTAGTGTGTTTGTGTGATACTACGCACCGGGGTGTTTATGTGTCTATACGCATCGGTGCATTTGTACGACCTATGGGCACTGCACGAATACCAATACCAATTATACATCTCGGTGCATTTGTGTGATACTGTGCACCGGGGCGTTTATGTGTCTATACGCACCGGTGCATTTGTACGACCTATGGGCATCGCACGAATACCGATACCAATTATAAATCTCAGTGCATTTGTGTGATACCGCGCATTGGTGTGTTTCTATAAGTCTACGCACAGGTGCGTTGATACAACCTATGGGCACCGCATAAATCCCAAGACCAATTAGAATGGCCCCGTGCGTTATATCACCAACACTACACCTGATGGGGTTTTATACCTTAACGACCCAGTGCATTCTCCTTCGACCGCCCGGGGTGCCTGCTACATGTACGCACTGGTGCGTTAAATCCTGAGTAGCGCACCGATGAAAAAAACATCCGTAATAACCTTCGGTCGCCCATTTTTTTTAGTTGTGTTGAATTTCCGTTAAAAGCTCCACCAAAACCTCCGTAACCATAAACGAATGTTGTAGCAAATGTTTTTTTTACAATTTTGGCCAATTTTATAACACTAAAAACCTCTTTTATAACTTCCACTAGAGGGTCTTTTCCTTGTAGTGAGATTAGTGAAAAGGCAGGTTAACTCAGGGCTTAGACACCTAGAAGGGTGGTTTAGGTCTTAGCGGCCTTGTAGCACCTGAGGGAAGTCAGTAAGATTTTGGTTTATTGATTCCACTTCCTTAAGGTGATCTAGGAGGTTGAATCATATCATAGTAACTCTTCGTCACATGTTTACCCTGGTGGACCAGTTAGCTTGGGTAAATGTGGGAGGAGGGTGGCTACAATTGATGTACTTGTAATAACCTAGTGACTTCTTAGGATGTCTAAAACTTGTCTTATCCTCCATGTAAAGAGAGATATATATTTATTTTTTATTCTTCCATGTAAATAAAGATTTATATTTCTCTTTCATTCCTTAATGCAAAAATAAACACCTATGTCATAAATGTTGTCTTTTACCCAATAAATCACTTACTATAATCATTTAAAAATTGTTTAGCTTTTTATAACTACATTTTGTGATGACTTCAATAATAGTTTTATTTACAATGAACTCCTTTCATCTAATGTGATACTAGATTAATTTACTAAAGTATCTTATGATACACATTATTCGAATTCATGTTGGAGACAAAATTATTGGAAAAATTGTGCATGGATAAATTGTAATGTTCGACACTTCAAGTGAACATTTCACCCATCTTTAAGGACCATAATTTTGAAAATTCACTCGAAACGTTGAACATTGCAATTTCTCTAGGCACAATTTTTCCAAAATTTTTGTCTCCAACAAATTTTACCAAAGTGATTTTGGTGTTAGATTCACAATTCTCATATGTCTTTATACCCTTCCTTTATGTTAACAACTTATATATGAGTATATTTATTTATCTATTTAACTTTACTTATATGTTGCTATGGAATCTTTGTTTGACTTAATACTTCTTCATGTGAATTTTAAAAGTATTTGGAAACTTTTTTTTTGAAAAAAATTGGATCACAAACCTTCAAACTTTTTTTCCTTCACTTTTCTCTTTTCTTAAAAAACAAAAAAGTTAAATGCACAAAATAATTTTGCCCAACAACCAACCAATGAAAAACATTTTCTTTAAGAGTGGGAAAGTGAATAGAATTTGGTGGCTCACTTCATGAGAATATCATGAATGTATAAAGTAATCCCATATACTTATATTAGATAATAATTCCATGAATATATTTGAGCATGATGGTTAAATGACTACAATAATAGTATATAATTACATTAGTGGGTGAAAAGTCATGTCCATGGTAAAAAGTATGACCAACCATTATTACACATTAATGATTACATAATAATTGTTTTATAAGTACTATTACATAATTATTATTTATTACATAATAATTATTATATTATAATAATTATTGCATAATATATTTGAACATTGTTATTTGAAAAAAAAAACCATTTCAAAATTAAAAATTTACTTAAATTAAATTTTTACACTATTTAAATTTAATCTCTAAATAGTTAAGCATTCTTATATAACTCTATTGCATATAATTGCTACAATAATTTAATTTAATATAAACATATTTACTAATTCCTCTTTATCTATATATATTTAAAATATATATATATCAAAGTTTAAATGGAAAATATTTATTTTTATATTAAATAAAAAAATATGAGTGTGATTGTTTAAATGTATATACATACTTTTATTATATTTAATGTATTTTTTTTTTAATTAAATTTCATTTTTACCTATAAAATATTAATATGTTTATAATTATAATGATATTTTCTTTTTAAAATTTTAGTTATAATGAAAATGATCACAATGGTTTTTTACTAATTTTTGTTTTTATCGAACATAACATAACAAAACAAATATAAAGTTCACATGTTTTTTAAGAATTTATTTTAGAAGTGTAAACATTATATAACTTACAAATATAAGGTTCACATGTTTTTTAAGAATTTATTTTAGAAGAAGTGTCAACATTATATGATTTTGGAATTTTTTTTAGATAATTATCATTAGAATTTGGTTATATTAATTCTTGTTAAATTACAATTTTCAATGTTAAAATTGTGATTTTTTTTGTAAGCTTAGCAGTGTCTTAATAAAGCACCCAATCACTATTTATCCAAAATCCTCTGAATTTTAAAATTGTAACTTTGAATATATAAATAAATTTAATATTTTCAAAAACCACATATTTAATCTCAACAATTAATATTTATAATTCCAACATTCTTCTAAATTTACAATTAAATTTTAAATAAAATTAATAAAAATAACTCAACTTAAAAACTCCAAATTATATCATAATTATAAAAAACTTTTTCCCTTTACATTCAACATAAACATCCGCATCTAAAACCCTCACATGAAATTGAAAAGCAACCAAGTATATCATTTAACATAAATGCCTTTGGATAGAGACAAATTATAAATATTTGTGTAAAATTTATTGCATGAAAAGTTTATAGCATAGACATTTTACATTAATACTTCACTCATGATTTAAGCAATAATAAATTAGAACAAACCTTACAATAATCATTAAAATTATCCTAGTATATTTCTAAATTATTTACCTTTATTTTTTGGATAAATAAAATAATATGTATATGTATATATATATAATGATAATGTAAGGATTCACTCAATATGCATATGTTGAATTTTCACTCTAAAAGAATCATTCATATATATAATATCTCTATTTTTTTTTTATTTTTTCCTCAATCAACATAATAGAAACTGACAAATTTTTTTATAGAAGTGTTATGTTAGATGACTAAAGTGACTTGTTTCGTAATGTGAACTTCCACTTACCGGTGTGCATAATGTTCAGTTCACGTGTTTCTTTAAGATTTTATCTTGAAAGG
Source organism: Pinus albicaulis (assembly GCA_034641835.2). NCBI lineage: Eukaryota > Viridiplantae > Streptophyta > Pinopsida > Pinales > Pinaceae > Pinus > Pinus albicaulis. Next base: position 1,531,721,113 of record CM076579.1, read on the forward strand.
GTGCGAATGAGGTTCACATGTTTCTTTAAGATGGGTTCTTCAAGGGTTTTAAGATTTTATCTTGAAAGGGTGTAAATCATATGTATTTTATTTATTTATTGGTTGTAAATGTTATATGATTTGGATTTTTTTTTAATAATTATTATTAAAAATAAATTATATAATTTTTGTTCAGATTATAATTTTTATGGTTAAAATTACAATTTTGAGAAAAAATAATTTATTGTACACATATTTTGCTATCACAATAATTACTATCTATAATGTGAATAATTTTTAAATTTAAAATTAAATTTTATAGTAAAATAAAAATAAATAAAAACAAATCTAAATCATAAAACCTTTAAACTACACTTTAGCATTTATGTATAAATTTTCGTCTCAAATTAAAAGATAAGATATGTATTTTTTAATATGGGCATTTTTCATCAAAATATCACATAAATAATTTTTATGAATATTTTTGCATTAAAACAAATTATAAATATTTTTTAGAGTTTAATATGAAAATGTTTCCAATATATACGTTTTGAAGGAATACTTTACTTATTCTAGACAATAATAAAATGAAACAAACATTATAATAATCATTACATCATGTTTTTATATACTTATAAGTCATATATAGTTTAACTAAAACACTATATGGTTTTCTTGGTGGAAATTCAACAATATAATTTTTAGTAAAATTGTTATTTCTTATTATTTAAAATGCATTTTTGAATGTATAAATGAATTCAACATCCTAAAAAACCCTTGAGGCATTAGATCTTTATAAACTAAACAACTTAAACTTGTAATTTTTAAATATCTCTACTCATTTTGGACAAAATTTATTAGAAAATAATTTAGAAAACAACCATTTTCAAATTTTTTTTTTGGCAGTTTAAACTAATCCTAATCTTTCCATTTTTTCCTCCACCCATCCCACCAACGGGTTTCAAACCTATGACCCTGCAAATGGAGTGCCTTAATAGCGCACCCCATCACCTACACTACGTGAGCTAACCATTTTCATTTATTAATTACACTAAATCCTAATAATTAAAACATTTAAATTTATATAATTTATAACCATTTTTATTGTTTAATACTATTTTTATGATATGGTAAACATTTCCTTAATTTACATCTCATTTAATATTAAATTAGAATTTCATTTTGACACATTATATTTTTATTTTTGATATATTATATTTTTATTTTTTTTCCACTAATAATTACTATATATATATATATATATATATATATATATATATATATATATTTCCAAATAAGACTAATTCTATTAAGAAAAAACACATAGTACAATCTGAGCTTACAAATCAGCAAAGCTGAAGAGCAGGGGAGCCAGAGATGATAAACTATCAATCCTCAGTCCCAAAGAGCAGCCATGGAATAAGCAAAGGATAATAAGGGACAGAAATTAGAGAGCGAGACAAAGGAATCTACCCAGAATGGGTAGAGACTTCCAAACGACATTTTTTCCCTTTCTTCTTACTGACTTGGACCCAGCCATTGTGACTTGGCTGGGCAGGAGCCAATTGTAGACTATTATGTGTTGAAGGAGGAGTCTCCTTATCTGAATCGGAGGAAGAAGACTCATGAGTGCGTTTCTGCGAGATTGGAGGTGCTGAGGGATCCACAGGGCTGCCCAAGGGCGTGTCCTTCAGGTGCTCAACATTCTTCCCTTCTGCTTCAATTTCCTCCTCATCTGAGCTGAAGGACTATATGTCATCCATTGGGGGTGGATCACATGGTTTCCAGCTCTTGGATTTGAATTTGCGATTGTTATTTTTCTTTTTGTCGAGGAACGTGGCACATGTGTTCTGGAGATGCCCCGTCTGATGGCAATGGTGACACCAGAAGGCAGTGTTCTCATAGTCCAAGGTTTGTGTCCAATGGAGGTCCCCAATTTTGAGGTTGATTTGATTAGCTAGCCCTTTGCTTCTGTCTATTTACGCACATATTCTGCCGAAGGTGTATATTCCTTTCTCCCCCCTTAAGGTATCCGTAGCCAAGAAACGGCCTAAGGTGCCCTCAATCCCTTGGAAGACAGAGAAGTGCCATAAATGCGCAAGGAGGTTTGGAAGCCTGACCCAAATGGGAAGCTTGGTGATGACGGTTGTAGAGGGGTCAAAGTCTGGAAACCAGGGGGTAAGGAAGAGCCCTGCCGATCCCCAGAACCAAGGGCCTCTCGTTAAGGCTTTATGATAGTTTTCATTGAAGGCAAATGCCACAATGAAGAAGCCTTTCGAGCATAAGAAGACCTTGTTGTTGTTGGTCCAGTTGGAATGGATCCACTGGTATAGATCTGCAGTTCGAGGCCATAGTCCATTAAATCTACAGATGATGGTTGTTTCTGCAAACGTCTGATATCGATCATCGAGCGATGGATGAGTGATTTCAATGGAGGGAGTTTCCTCCATTTTATCCACCAAGAAAGGCTTGGGAGCCTCAGCTGGTTGAGCAGCTTTCTTGGGAAGCTGTGCATGGACCACATCCTTATAGGAGAAAGCAGGATCCACGGAGGTTTGTCCAGATGCCCCTCCTCTCAGACGTAGGGTGAGCACGATTGAAGCATCTCTTTCAATATTGTAATAAGACAGGGGCAGAGGGTCCTCGAGTTGTTTACCTTTGTAAATAAGTCGCTGGAGAGCTGAGGGGATCCCCAACCTGAGTTCAAGATCTCGCAGGAGATCCTACACCAGATCTGTAGCGCGCACCCAGAGCATCATCGTTCTGCCAGAGAGAAGAGAGATCTGGATCTGATGGGCGGAGGGTGAGGGATCTAAAAACCTCTGCTCTCCGCTCCGAATTTGTGTCTGAACTGTGCATAATCCTTGTATCCTCAGATCCATGAGGCCTTTGGCTGTGATTGAGACTGGATGAAGATCGTAGCCCTCCCGTATCTAGGAGATTTCAATTGGCGGCAACACCTCTTTCAAGCTAACCTTCCCATCCGTGAGATAGAGCAACGGCATGAACGCGGCAGTGGTCGAGGCAGTGAGTTTGCCTAAACCTGCTTCCTCTGTCTTGCGGACGCTGTCGACGTGTGCGGGAATGACATCTCTTGTCCCTTCTTTGCCGCAAAAGGAGGCAACAGCTTGTGCGGTCTCCATCACTGCTAGAGCTCCATAGGCGCCGACTGGAGTGACCCCGAGACCTTCATCCTGGATGATGTTGGTAGCTGCTTGGAGGGGAGGAGCCTGGAGCCGGAGTGGGTTCGAGAGTGAGGAGCTGCGTGGGGCTACGACGATAGAGATCTCGGGGTCGCCTGGATCTGCTATGGTGACAACGGCGGCGACAGAGCCAAACAGGGCAACGGTAGAAGCAAGCTCGGTGTCGGTGACTAGGAACAACAAAACCCTAGCAGAGGCCATATTTTTTCGATTTCTCTCAGTGATATTAACTTATTAATCATATTTTTATATTTTTCCATTAATATTATATTTCCATTATTTTTTCATTAATAAATTAAGCATTTATATTTATAAACTTTTATATTATTTAATTTTATATTTATATATTTTTAATTAATATTATATTTCTATTATATTTTCATTAATAATTAAAACATTTATATTTATAAACTTTTGTATTATTTAATATTATTTTTATAATATAATAAACATTCCCTCAAAATGTCTATATTAAAAACTCATCTAATATTAAATTAGAAAAATATAATCATATATTATATCTCTAATATCACCTTTTTTTTTTTTTTCCATTAATCATTTCCTTGCTTAATATAATACCAAAATTATTTTACCAAAAGAGATTACAAGGTTGACATTATTGTGGTAAGTTTGATGATATGACTTTTTCAAGTAATGTGAACTTAAGTGTGAATGCTTTACAATTTGACATAAGTTGACAACAAGGGATAACATTGTTGTCTGATGTACATATTGTATATGGATTATTTACTTCATTAATATTGATTCAAATAATATTTTATTAATAGTAAAGAAAATTATATTGAGTTAAAGTTAGGTGTTATTTATTTATTTATTTATACTTATAAGGTGTAAATTAATTGGCTTGTATGTGGTTTAATTTTTATTAAATTATTTATTCAAATTTTATGGAGAGTGGTTAAGAGTGGGAGCCATTTGTGGGGATAGAAACTATTCCATGAGGTATCTAAGCTTGACCAAGGTTCACACAATTTTGGTGACAACATTTTGTAAGTGTGTAGATAATTCTTCCATCCAACATGGAGTTAGTTAGTGATGCAGGAGCATCCAGCTTCGAGGAGACAGGAGATGGTTGACCGTATCAGTTGATTGTTTTTATTTACAAGTTTATGGACAGGTTGTTAAGCCTGTGTTTATTTCTGTTATTTATTAGTTTAGTTTAACAGTTGGATAGAAACTGCAAGACTAGGAACATAAACTGTTTTTCTTTAATTAGTTAGAGATGGTTTTCTTTTAAACAAAATACATTGGGTAGGATAAGTTCGGTTGACAGGGTAACCGTAAAACTGAAAAACGGTTTTGTGCCTACTGTTATAAAAATGAAAAGAAATGATAGGTAGGGGTTCGGAGTTGTTTACAAGGAGAGGAGAGAATATTGAAAAACGTTATACTCTGCAACCAGTATTGTAATTTGCCAGAAGTGCAACACATGAATGTGCATTTCAAACTCATAAGTATTTTATTTCCTGTTAAATGATTTGTAATCACAGAAGGTGTTTTTATACAAACGAAATAAATTTCTAGACTTGAAATTGAGTAGATACGTGCTGTGTGTGAGGGAAGCAAATTGCTGTGTCTTTTACATCATGCATTAACAGGACACAGGAACAGAAGTGACACAGACGCAATCACACGGAGCAAACAATATCTCTGTTCGTCAAGACAAACAAAAGGAGGAGCAACCTACAGCGAAACAGGTGAGATTTATACATTCAAACACTGAAGCATTTAATTCAAGAAACTTTACAGATAATCATCTTATTTTCATATACCAGTCGTCCTTAAAATAAGTTCAACAAAATTCCGACTCAGTCAAATAGTATAGCGAGCCAACACAGTCTAGATAAGGGTTTGAAACCCGAAATTATCGCTTTAGTCATAAAAGGAAGAACAACCATACAACCCTAGCCAGGGTTTGAAACCAGAAGTTGCCACAGACGCAAACGAACGCATAGACATAGCGTTTCCAGACCGACAGAAGAGTACACCCAGAAAACTTGCCCACCAACAGAGTTTGGTTATAGAGCAGCGAAACCAGAAAGAGAAACAAGTCTTGAGAACAGTTAACCACGAGGTTCGAAAGGAGAGACCCTACCGGAGGGTTTGAAACGCCGAGTGAACAAACCGAGGTTTCGCCAGGAGAAACCTGCACATGGGAAAAGACCACCAAAACTTGAGTTAGAGCGTGGTCCAGAGATAAGTATTCATTTAAGCCTACAGGAAAACAAAGAAACGAAACAGAGTCAGAGCAGAACCTTACCAGGGTTTTGGGTTGGAACAGAGGCAAATCGACAGGGTTTCCACCGGAGCAGCCATCACTGGAACACGAAGGAGCCGAGGGGTTAGGGTTAGGAAAAACAGTGGCGCGGAGTGAAATCGGAAGGAGTAAGTTACCTGTTGCTCCTTCGGATGCCGGAAGAACCCTCGATGTTATCACCCTGTCGCACCTGCAAAATGGGTTCAATAACACAATGACATACAACAGGAAACGAACGGAGGAAGAAGGTTAACCTGTTTGCAAACCAACCAAAAACTGACAGAGATTAAAGAGTTACCGACAGCAAGTTACCAAGAAATAGCCCACAACAGCCCGACAGTTAGCGCCATTAAAGAAATTGGAGAAGGCTCAGTAACCCACAGAGGTTACCCACAGAGAGAACGCGCAGATTTGTGAGAGTATTCGCAAGAACCAGAGGCCATCAAAGGGCCGAGGAAAACCTCTCTTCTCGAACCCTCGTTCGACGAAAACAACCACAATGAAACCATTGTTCACCATTGAAAGAGCATAGCACAAAGCTCGGTGCACAGTAAATGCGCCAAGGACGTGACCGATGGCATATTAAAAGCGACATTGAATCAGCACATAAAACCATTAAACCAACATACCATCCGAGTTTAATACGAAGGATGACGTGTAAAGCACAGTCATAATACCCATTGTTGAAACCATAGTCCGGAGGGTTTATATGGTCAAACGAAATCACAAATATCACATCAAAGTTTTGGTGTTTGTTTATTCATATTATTAACAACGCCACATGGTTGAACAGAAACATCACACCCGGAGGTTAGACCTTCGTCAGTTAGGTCCAAAAAAATCCAAAAATAAGTATTATCACAATTTGAAAATAACTACCTAACTCAACCAACATTAATTCAATTCATATTTTAAAAACAATATTAACAAACGCTGAAAATTATAAAAATAAGAATAGTCTTATTTAATGAAATTCACTAATATAATCAATATTAATCTAAATTACACTAAAACTAAAACTATACTCAACTATGCAAAACTAAAACTATGCTCAAAACTATCCAATCTATAAATATTACGTTATCCTTAAAATTATGTCCAACTACAATTCTTAAAAGGAGTTGTCTACCCAGGCAACGAAATAGCCCGGATGACAGTTTTTTGCCGGAATCCGGGCAACTAAAATTCAAGAAATCAGGTACTTGGAGTGTTTGGAATCCATTTTTGAGGTTGGAAATGGATTCAGCACTACCAAAAACCCTTAGGGCACTCAAAATACTAAAGTTTAACAACTGTAAACATGATTCTGATGAAATCTTTGCCGGATTTTTAAAAAATCTTTGCCGAATTCTGGGCCAAAATGTTGCCTGGGAAGACTACGGCTTCTTAAAATCTAAATCATCCTTAAAATCTCTCAAAAACTCCTAACTAATTTCACATATACATCATTTATGAAAAATCAACTCTCTCTCTCTCTCTCTATATATATATATATATAAAATACCATCATTATTATAGATAAATGTCTTTCCTCATTAATCACATTATTAGGATTTGGTCCACGTTTCGAATCAACTAATGTGTCTCATCCTAACACCAAGGTGAAAAAGCCAATCGATCTTATCGAATAAATAGTGTGAATGTATCATTGCCAAATATTAGCTAAAGAAAACTAGCCCTTAATGAATTAGTTAATTAGTTAATTATTATGTAATTTTTTCCCGTAATAATCACATTCAATCGACCTGTATAAATAGTTAATTATTTTTTAATTGATTAATAAATATTATAATAATAAAAAGTATTATGTAATATTTAATTAAAAATTTTCAAATTGATAATAAATTAGTCAATTAGTTAATTAATTAATTAAATATTAAATTAATAAATATTATCATAAAAATAAAAATAAAAATAAAAATAAAAAATATTATGTAACATTTAATTAATTAAATTTTAATCGATTAATAAATATTAAATTAATAGATATTATAATAATAATAAAAATAAAAAGTAATTAATATGAATAGGAATTTTACACATTCCCTCATCATCATTAAGATTTATGATTTACATATCATTATTATCGCTATTCAGAGATAAAACCAAAACATTAAACACAATTTTTATTACATAATTAAAAAAAATAAAAATAAAAACAATCATTACGTATATCCAAGTGCAAAAACTTACATTCTTATATAATCCCTTTACTCATGGTATCCTGTGTATATCCATCCAACTGTAAAAACCACCCTTCTACTGTAATACCTTTAGTCATGATACACAGGCTAATTCTGATATCCCACCGTCTGACATATAACCTTCTCCAGTTAACCTATCCCCATTCTGGTATCCTCAAACAGACCAGAAAGTGCAATCCCAACCCAAGTACATAGCGAAGTAATCGCAACCAATTGAAACTTTACCTTCCACTGACCATCTCGAACCAACCAGTCCAACCTAATCAAGGGGTTGCGTCCTTCCTGTGGAGTGTACCAAATCCATTAAAATAGAATACAATATTTTAATCACCGATTCAGCGATTCAGTAAAATACAAATACTTTTTACCGTCCGTGAATATATTAGATTAAGTCAAACAACCTGTTTATTGTATGTTAAAATGGGGGATTATGAGATAATGATGTGATTTACCAATTAATTAAGCACGAATCCGGATAAAGAATATTGCAAACTCAAATTACTTCAAAAGGCGGCCATCGTCATCTGCGAGAATTCTTTTACAGCGCGATCGGTAGACTCATTATAGCCCTTTTTTTTTTCATTCACAAGGGTGTATTTCTGCATAGTGCGAACGAGGTTTCTTGTTCCTGCCGTTACCAGCTTTAAATCGGTATGCTTTTTATCGACTTTAGTGATCTGTGGGGTTCGCTAGGGTATGTTGAAGTTCAGTTCCTGTATTCTATTCTTTTATGAAGAAATTAATAGCGACTGTATGGATTTGAACGGATTTTAACGTGCTGTGATTTTAAGGGATCCTATTGTATGTGTAATTCATTGTTTTGCCTGTGCTAGGGTTTTTAGATGTCTCGTTTTTGGTTCTGAACTAGAACAAAATCTGACTTTTATTAAAATATTTGAAACAGCGGATCCCTGTGAAAAATTTCGTTGGAGTCGGCAGTTTTGGAGGTGAAAATTCGTGTGTTGTAGGGTGTTTTGTGGTAGAAACTGGTGCATGGGAGCTGTTTTTTTGAGCTCAAAGTTGATGCACTGAGGCAGTTTTGGGGCCTCAAATACAGCGGTAGCGCTTTATAGAGCCATCATATGTGATTTAAGATTGTTGACAGCTGTTACGAGACGATTAGGGGAGCTGAGGTTTGAAACACTTTTTGGAGGGTGTTGGGGTTTGGTGTGGATTGGGATTGCAATTTACTTTTAGTGGGGTGAAGTCTATTTTTAAAATGGTTGATAAGAGATCTGGTGGAGATCATAAGGATGCTCCTGCCGAACAAGACAGCGATGAAACTGATTCAGAGTTCGAGGAGGTTGATCCCAATGGACGCTATGGTCGAGTAAGTTATCTTTCTCGGTTCGCATTTTTTCGAAATCAAGATTTTAGTCGGCTGGTAAAAAGAAATCTTAATTTTCTGTATAGACAAAATTGATGAGACATGGAAAATATAACAGAGATTCTAGGTCCAACAGACAAAAAAGATGAATATATTGTTTCCATGATTTTGCTTATTTCATCCTGTTGCAGTTTCGTGCTCTATTGTGTTGATAAGAAAAACATCTCATTTTTTTTCGAAGTGCTTCTTTTAAACTCCAGAAGCTTTGCAATTGGACTGAAACGTCAAGCACCACAAGTCGGGCGAGAAGGCTTTTGAAGGGATAGACAGATAGATAGCTTTTATTAAACTGTCCACTAGTCTTAGGTACAAATGGCCATGTTTGACAAAAAGTTTACATTTGTGTGTGACATTTTCAAGGAACTCAAAGCATATTACAATAAACAATGATAATGGTGTGATGACAGGAACCAAATCATGGTCCCTGCCTACTCATCTGTCTCCGATCTCCTTCACTTGGCATCTAGGGCTGGCTGCCTGATTGACTCTACTTTTATCAGCCTGCATTTTGCCACCATTATTTTCTCAACCAACCTTGCTGCACCTCCCACTAGATTCTTCCAGAGTACTGCTTCCTAGTGTTTGATATAAAATTTTGTGCTCTCCCTGATTTTTTAATATACTACACAACTCAGGAGAAGGTATAATCACAAATACTTTCTTTCAGCTAAGCTGTCATGCCAGGGATATGTGCTCCCATGAAATTTACCCAGAACTTGCACTTGGCTTCAACCCTGCCTCACAGGGAAATGAATCATGATGGGTGGCCTGATCCACCTTTTTCTTCACCACTAAACCATGATCCCATTGGCAGAAAAATGTCGTTCTGTATGTCCACTTTTCGTTTTGCAAATTCAGTATAAAAGATGATTTCAGGGCTATTATTATAGATTTGATTTTGTACTATATTGTTATAATGAACTACTGGCAATAAAAATACTTATTATTTGCATATTGTTGAAGAAAAGAGTTTTTGTTTGTTTGTTTGTTGTTTTTGACCGATGGAAACAACTGCCAACAACAACAATGTTTGGATGGTTTTCTACATGTGTTTTCAACTTTTCAGTGTAAGATACCCTCTTGAGATATCTTGAATTTTTCTCCTAAGGTCTCTGAGTTTTTCAGTGGCACATTTTGTCAAACAGTTTAATGACACGTGGCTGTAGGTGCATATTTTTTACATTTAATTAAAAAATAACACATTTAGCACCGAAAATGCTTCATGAAAGACTTCAAACCCACTGGCCATAATTTATATTAAATTCATGAGAGTACATACCAATGAAAAGTAAGCTACAGCAACCTTGAAGAGGGAACAGCAATATATATATCAGCAATACAATTCGGAGGAGCTGGTTCTATAATGGCACCAAAATAGCAGTCTGGAACTTGATATACTGTAGGAGAACAATACCCAGCTCATCCTTTAATAAATCGTCCCCTTTACAGCCTCTTCAGAGCCCACAAACAAGGAAACTTCTGCAACCGAACTCAGCAGCACGTACAGGATAGATATGACTGATAACTCTGCCTTTCCAGGAGTCTTTGGCCCATGAAATTCTCCACAAATATGCATACCCATCCCTCAAGAAATGAGTGAACTCGGACCAGACTTAAGGCATCATCCCTCAGTCCACTTGGTGGCTTGGCAAATGGCCCCCTCCGCAAGTCAAACTCGACCCAAGAAATGGACCTCTTCTCAGCAATAAACTTGGTCAGAGACGTGTGGGAACTCAGCCAGCAAAGAGAATACAAACTCAGCCTGAGAACAATGATAAAAATCGGCCCTTCCCAAAGAGAAAGTCAACCCACAATTCGATATAAGATGGCCCCCATTTCACTGGTAAATTCTGCCTCTTTGGCTGGTGGACTCAGCCCCTTCTTTCCAGCTAAAATAATTCTTCTTCCACAGGGAACTCGACCTAAGTTTATGGCAATATTCGGCCCCTCTTCAACAGTAATATTGGCCCAAATTTGGCTTGGAACTTCTACATGTAAGAAGATATATAGAATACATAAATTCAGAAGATAAAATCAACTGATAAAACCGGTACCTCCGTGATCTTCCACAAATCTTCTTCTCTAGTTAAGCACATTGGCGAAATCTGAGTGATTCTGCTCTCCAACTAGCTAGGGTGTATGGTCTCAACAACGAAACTAGCAATCTGCAAGTAGGGTTTCAAAAACCCTAGACTCTTCTCCAAGAGCTCTCCAAAATTTCTTTTTCTTAAATGACAAAAGACTATAATGATGAGAAACTTCTCATTTTCCCCTTTTTATAACTTGTTCGCCACTTTTGCCACATTTTTACCCTTTTATTTTTATATAGTCACTTTAGTGGTTTTTTCACTTTATAAATTAAAAGAGACTTTTCATTAGCCTAGGACATGTCCCCCTTTTTATCACGTTAGCATTTGTAATATTTTTCCTAGGCGAATCATGTTCCTTAGTTAATTTTCTCCCCGCCTTAGCTTACGGAAACTTTAATAGGCTAGCGGAATTCCCCCCAATATGTCTGTTAAGCGGTTGGGGACATTTCATTCAGATGTCTGAACTTTAAACAATTTCATCTCTTACAAATTGTGTTTATAGTCATTGAAAGTAGTAGAAACTCAAAATATCTTTACGAGTGTTTTGAACTTTTTGGCTTAAGATTTTGTTTGATTGAATAAAAGATTAGAGTAAAGCCAAATATCTGGGAAATTGAATTTGTAGTCTTAGTGTCCATGGATGACCGAGATAGGTTAATGGTTTTGGTCCCTGCCCTCTCTGTGATGCAGTCTTGGTTCATTCTATCAAAAGACTTTCATAAGCACATCTTTCCCTCCTCACATCTTGTTGCCGAATCTTGTACTTTTTGATAGAAAAAACTACTTTTCTGTTTTTGAAGAAGTTCTTTATATTGCAAATGTTTTTCTCCCTCCTTTCATTTTGTCGCCAAATCACATTCTTTTTGATAGAAAGAACTATTTCTTTTTGTTGTTGAAGAAGTTTTTTATGTTGACCAAGATAAATTGCTGCATGCAAAAATACCCATTTTGGTCTTTTACATGGGATCTATAGATATTTAATATTTATTTTTGATAAGAAAAAAGAGTCTCATCTGAAAGAGAGATCCCAGCACAAACTGAAAATTTGAAGGATTCAACCAGTCCAAGATAACTACTGGTATAGATTCTACGGCACGAAGAGTGCTTATGGAACCAAGACTCCATCTGCACTGGAACAAAGCATACTGTGGAGATTAACTTTTCCAACAGTACATGTGTAAGATTTCTACTTATTCAAAATTACAAATTTTTCATATCAGGTTTTAGTAACATACATTTTTCTCTAGACTTCTAAGAATCAATGTCTAGATCATTGATTGTTGCGATGTGTTCTATTTATGTTTGGACCAAGGTTTTACACCTGTTAGAGATGAACTGTGAATTGGGATTTAATCATATCTAGGAGTTTATTGCATGTAAAGGTATGATTTGCTATGTCTTTGACTGAGGATTTGCAAAAACAAATTGAATATACTGTTCTTCGACATTTGGTTCTGGCTATATATGGTGGGAAATATCATTTTTTTTTTCCTTCTTTTTATTTAGAAGAGAATTAATGTACAGCTAACGTAATACTGCTAAAGTAAACTAACCCATTCTGTACTATTCCCTAAAAGATACTATCTGATGTCAAACAAAAGCATGGAAAACAGTTGACAGTGAATTTTCCTTTCCAATTTCATGTAGTATCATCTTCTCTTATGGTATTCCCTTTTCTTGATGTTTTCAATAGATTAAACCAAGTTTCCTGCCTGTTATGGGCCACAGCTGTCCTCTTCCAGAAGACAGTTTCTGATTCTTGGGGTCACATTGTTAATGATTCAATTCAGCAGCTTCCTTGGTTTGAGCTTTTGATTTTGTTCTTGAAAGAATCAGTCCTGCTTGGCTTTCTTTGGTGGGATGCAATTGGAAACAACTGTATGCTTCAACTTAAAGAATGAGTCAGAGATTTTGATAGGGAAATAGGATGAAAATGCCTGCTCCAGATCTGCGCCTGTGAAAATCTATCTCCATTAAGTGCAGAGTCCCTCTTCTAATCTTGAACTATATCTGAGAAGTATCATTGCAGAGGCTTGACCCTAAAAATTATAGGTTTTGATATTGAAATTCCCTCTTTGAAGTTCAAATTTTTCCTATTTGTTCTATGGGAATATGCTTCCCTCTTTGCTTGACAGATGAAATTCCTCATAGTGGGCATTGCCATATATTATATTTTATGCACATTGAAGAAGTGGTTTGTTGTGATTCAGGATTTTAAGGTTAGTGACAGGATTCTGAATGTGGGTCAGAAGAAATACGTTCATATTTCTACTGTGAATGCACTCTTCTTTTGAAAACAGAACTGTTGCTTTCTATACGTGCCTAATCCAGAGTCTAGATTCTACTGAAGGAAACTGCTATGTTTTCAATAGGACTGTGAATTCACATTGGAAATGTGATTATAGTCTGATGATTAGTCTTGATTCTAGACTAATCGACACACTATGTGCCTAACCTTATTCTCTAGTGCCCATTTTATCAAATTTTGTTCTTACTGTCTGATGCTTTCCATTATGCAGTACAAGGAGGTGCTTGGAAAGGGGGCTTACAAGACTGTGTATCCTTTCAGAGAGTCTACTTTGATTGGAAAATATATAATAACAAGTAATTGCTTCAGAATATGTATTCTAGGTTATAGATAAGTTTCTTTAACACACTTTTCAGTTATAGAGCCTTTGATGAATTAGAAGGCATGGAAGTTGCCTGGAACCAGGTAAAAGTGCAAGATGTTTTACAAAGATCAGAGGATCTGGAACGTCTTTATTCTGAGGTTCATTTGCTGAAGACGCTTAAGCACAAGAATATTATTAAATTTTTTAACTCATGGATGGATACCAAGAATGACAATATCAATTTCATCACAGAAATATTCACATCGGGGACATTGAGGCAGTAAGTTGACATCTTGAGATATGATCATTTTGTTGCATGGTTGGCATGGGAGGATTCTATTTTGCAGTGTAATCCAGATAATTTTGTTTTTCTGCACGGTTGTAGGTATCGAAGAAAACATAAACACGTTGATATGAGAGCAGTGAAAAATTGGTCACGACAAATTTTGCGAGGTCTTCTATACTTGCATAGTAATGATCCACCCATCATTCACCGTGACCTGAAATGTGACAACATATTTGTAAATGGAAATCAAGGAGAGGTGAAAATTGGAGACCTTGGACTGGCAGCAATTCTTCGTCAGGCACATTCAGCTCATAGTGTGATTGGTAAGCTTTGAACTATGATGCTTTTACAGGCAATGCTTACAATGAACCTACCATTCTATTTGCAGATATCTGCAATTATGGCATGCCTTATCCATTTTCTTTAATATTGCAGGCACACCAGAGTTCATGGCTCCAGAACTTTATGAAGAAGAGTACAATGAGTTGGTTGATATTTATGCTTTTGGTATGTGTCTGTTGGAGATGGTTACTTTCGAATATCCATACAGTGAGTGTGCAAATGCAGCCCAGATTTACAAGAAAGTGACCTCGGTAAGATGTTCTGTTCAGTTCATTTGATTGGTAATATCCTTTTAGGGAGGGTGTTGGATCTAGTGATGAACTACTTATTTTTCTTACATACAGAAGATGGCTCTTTTAGAGTGTGAGATCCTCCCTGGATGATAGCAATGGTACCACACCCAAGGGCCACACTTTGCTTTTTGCTTCTGTGTTCTTATTTATCTGCAGAGCCACAGATATTTCCATCTTGGTTGCAGCATTAGTGGCTCATATCAGTCTTTTCAATTGCTTATGTGCAGGGTAAAAAACCTGCTGCCTTGGATAAAGTAAAGGATCCTGAAGTCCGAGAGTTCGTAGAAAAATGCTTAGCTACTGCATCCAGAAGGTTGCCTGCGAGAGAGTTGTTGATGGATCCCTTTCTGCAGTTTGATGGTGGCGAGAGTATGGATCAAGTACCTCGTCCTACTCCACTGTATCTGTTGGGGGCTGGTCCTAAAGAGTTGTCTACAATTGTAGAAGAACCCAGTCAGGGTACCAAACCCTTAGAAGCAAACTGTGTGCAGAAGCTTGCACATATAAAAAGACCACAAGGCCTGACATTGCAAGCCCTCTCAAATACCATGGTGGGATCTTGTTTGCCTACTGAATCAGCTGGAGGAGATGATTATCAACATCCAGAGAGTTACTTGGAAGGTGAAGGCAGTCCTTCTCCAGCAAGGGTGAATAGAGGTTTCACAGTGAAGGGTCAAAGAAAAGATGATAACACAGTATTCTTAAGACTTAGGATTGCAGATTCAGAAGGTACATACTTTAAACTTGTAATTGGCAGCTTACTGTATGCCTTCTTCTCCTCCATGGTTGATTGTGTACATTAGTATTTCTTACTTATTTTAAAATGAATTTCCAGGTCATGTTCGCAATATTCACTTCCCCTTTGACATTGATGCTGACACTGCAATGAGTGTTGCAAGTGAAATGGTGACAGAATTGGATTTATCAGATCAAGATGTGACAAATATTGCAGCCTTGATTGATACAGAAATACAGGCTCTTGTGCCAGAATGGCAACCTGCAATACCTTTTGTGGATACTGCTGAGGAGGAGATGGATATTGATTATCCTAGGTCTGCAATTGAAGATGATGTTTCGGAGATGCTCAGTGATAATGATAGGCCCTCTGGTGCATTTGTACTTGAACGCCTTCCTTCAGGTCGCAAGTATTGGTCTGATTCCCCAAGGTCTTTAGTTGCAGATTCTTACATGAAGACTGCCTTAATGAATGCTTCTTCTAAAGCAGAAGGGCCAATGCATGGCAGATTTGATGAAGTGAACCATGTCCAGTCTGCCTCAAGCAGTGCTAAACATCATCATAATGAATTCGATGATCACAAGAACAAAGGAGATGGTTTAGATATAAGTTCAAAGTTTCCCAAATCTGTAGGGAGAGGCAACTTGCAAGCAAATGCTGTGGTGATTGATAAAGAGAAAAACCACTCTCTTTCTGCGGTCATAAAGAATACTGTGGTGGCTGAGGGGAAGATGTCAGCTGAAGATATGAATACTGACTGCGGTACTCAAGAGTGGTTTAAAGGATTGAGCCAAGAGAATCTACAAGTGGAGGATTGTAACATTGCTAATGCTTTGGACCAGAATGTACTTGCAGGCAAGCATGATGGTAAAACTGTTTCTTCAGAGTCTGGTGTGACTTTGCCAGATTGTACTGCCTTGTTGGCCAATGAGTTGGAAGATGAGAATAGTGTCACCCAAAAAATCAAATTCTTATTACTTAAGCAACAAGAGGAAATAGAGGAGTTGAGACAAATGCATGAACGGGTACTGCAGGAATTTATAAATCAACTGCCACAGAAGGGTTTTACTGTGAATTTTTTAAGGAACGGTTTGCCTTCATCTTCCAATGATACCTGCTACAAGGTCTCTGTGAATACTAGTGCAAGAAAAATTAAACCATTTCATGGTGCAGACTTTGTGAGCAGCCAAGAAGAGATTGATCAAACATCAAACCATAAAGCATTAGTTGAAGAACTTGGCAATCTTAATTCAGTTGCCAAGAAGGAATCAGTGCAGGAAGCTCCATACAAAGATATTGTTATTGAGACTGCATATAAAGAGTCAACCTCTGGCTTAGCTGTGAGAGATGAGCAGAATATCAAGAATGCTGCACAACCTCTTGATAAAATAGTTGTCACAAAGGAGACAGAGAATCCTAGTTCCCTGAAAAGTACTGGGCCTTTGGAGCTTTCATGTTTTGTAGACATGGCATCAAAGATGGAAGCCAGTTGTAATCTAGCTGATACATCTACAGTGGACAAATGCTTCAGGCAGGATGTAACAGAACCACAGTTTAAAATATCAAATAATGTTAAAGAAATCCCCATTTCAAATTGTAGTAGTGTTTTTAATAGTATTGACAAGCTTGGCAAACGTGGTTCACTCATTGAATTATACAAGAGTACATCATCCCTCAGGGATAAATCAACCTCATCCAAGGGGGAAGTGAAATCTTTGGACATGAACGTTAAAAGGGATCCAGACAAGGTGAAAAACAATGATAAAGTGCTTCATCAGCTGAAGAAGGAACAGCTTCAGAAATCTATTGCAGACCTCGAGGCTAAAACTTTAGAAGGCTTGAAGCAATCTAGAAGTGGTTATTTCATTAGTAATTCAGGAAAGAAGCTGAGTGCTGGTGTCTCTCAAGCTGGTCCTGTTGGATCCAATGTTTCTGCCACAAGGCAGCATGCTTCATCTGAGATAACTAGAGTATGATTTCGTTACTTGTTTGATTATATTATTTCAGTGGAGTCACCTATTGGTTGATAGAAATGTAGCTGGCCATCAGGATTGAACAAAATGGATGTGCATATACTCAGAGCTGAGGATTTTTTGTTAGCAAGCCAAGGTTTTCAAGGTTTGTATTCCATCATAGAATTTGGATGTACATCAGCTCATAGTTAAGCAAAGGTTTTCTGGTTTTCTAGTGGTCATGGCTGGAAAATCTTCGCTCTTTTTTGTTTGAGAAAGGATGTTGCAGAGGAGAAGAGAGAACAATTTTGACACATTTTTGAATGATGAGTTACTGGTAGAAGGCTCCAGCATGGCAGTTTTTCCAGCCAGTGTTTATGGGCGTATTCACAGTACAATTTTATGGGGTGATGATTCAGTCAAATAAAAAATCTATCTGAACTTTCTGCCTGGCTAATCAGCAATTATTCGGTGTCCTTGACTAGATCACTTCGCTGGTAAACTATGATCATTTTCAAGTTATTTAACCTGAGGCACATGCTGCATTCTATCATTTTGTAATATATATTCTGCTCTCAGATAAGAGCATGTCAACTATCGATTTACTGCCTTTTCCTTTGGGTTGTATGGAATATCTCAAGTCAGGAAATGATTTAAGGTGAGTACTATAGTCACCTGTTATCACTCAAGGAAACAATTTCTTAAAAGTTAAACATTACTTTTATTATTATTGAAAAGATATGGTTGTTTTTTTGTATAAGCTTACAGGTAGATAAATTATTAAATATCAATTTTCTCTGAAAACCACATTTTCAAGGCTGAAATTATATTAACATCCAATTTTAGATTGGAAGGCCCTTTTAAGGATATTGATTAAGAATGCCCGAAACTGTCTGATTTTGTGGCCTTTATTGCCTTTATTGCGTGTGAGCTTTTTGTTTGGGAAATAAGAACGTGTTATTGCAATGTCTGGGAAATCGAGATTTTTTTTTGAAACAACTCGTTGTTTTGTAAATCATGGAAGACAAAAGGCCGAAGCCTCTAATTAAATAACACAGTACAGAAGAAGATAAATATTTAACATATTATTGTAAAATTTAAAATCCTTGAATCATACGACATTTTCTATATTTACATTAAATATTGGAAATGGAGAGCAATGTAGAGATTAGCAACAAGCAAAATGCATTTAGTATGCCACACAATTTTCAGTTGCTAAAAAGCTAGCCCATGAGGATGGCTCAGAGCAGTAGGAAGATTATTATTGTTATTTTTTGGGTGCCCTGCTTCAAGAGCAAAGTACCGTTAAAACAGCATATAGGGGGTCCCATCTGTTAATTTTTGGCAGCTCAGTGACAAATTCCAATCATGGGACTAGATTCCTGTTTTTAGGAGGACCAATTTTGATTATTGAAGCGCTTAATTTGGACAAGGAAAAGTGTATTTTTGAAGAAAAGCCACGTGCACAAAAAGACAAGTCGACCCAAAAGAGAAATTGGACACCCATGGATGGCTATAAATACAAGTCAAATGACCCTCATTTGGACATCATCATCATCATGAGCATTTCTTCTTTCTTTGGTTTGGTTTGCACAGGTTAGACGCTGGGTTTCAAAGTTTGGTTTGTACAGGTCCGAGATTGTAGGGTCCGAAGCTCGCACATGTGTTCAGGGCTTTGGTTTCCAGCCATAGGCACGCTTCAGGTAAATTTTGGTCACAATTGTAGGCACGCGAGCTCATGCATGCGTTTGGAGGGTTTCAGCGACAAAGACATCACTCTCTGTGTGATTGGAAGCTAGGGTTTGAGTTTTACAGTTGATCGCAGACTCGTTAGTAGACCCCAAAGTTCAGCGATTGATCGCACGCTTTTGAATCAGGGTTTTGATTATTAGCATTGTTGGGTTCATCTCATGGATGTTGTTTATTTGATTTGCTAGATAGTTTTATGGTTGAAGATATGGATCATTGTACTCTCGCTTTGCTGAATCATTCAATGACAATCTAATAAAAAGAAGAATTTGAAAGGGTTTTCCCTGTAGTGGGTTTTGCCCTTGTCTCCAACCAATCATGGTGTTTCTATGTGTGAATGCTTTTCTTCTATTGTTCCTTTATGTCCCGCTTCATTGAAGATGATATTGTTCTTTCTATATAGTTGCATTTGTTGCTAAATAATGTAATGATGTTGCGGGGTGAATTTAATGTTTAAATGAAAAAATGCAATTATCTAAAACAAAGAACAATATAGCCCTAAGAAAAATTAACATGGTATCAGAGTTGGGCTGAAGCAAAGTCATTGAGATCACCCCTAAAAAGACACCTTTGATGGAAGCAAGAGAAGATGGAGGAGACCTAAAAGAATGCTAGGGTTTGAAGGAAACCCTAGGCAATTTGGGTATTAGGGTTTGATGGATGTTATGAAGTTAGGGTTTGGAAGAAACCCTTGGTTTATGACAAAGGTTTGAGATATGCAATCTAGAAACCCTAACATGATCAAGTTCTAGCTCTTGTGACATTAATGACTCTTGAAGTTTGGTTCGACAAGGAGCTGATCACTTCTTGTTAAAGATAAATACTTTTTGGATTTATGTTATTTCTTTGTGATGCTATTCTTGTCTTGATTATTGCTTATACTTCCTGCATGAGTATTTGAGCATATAACTTCTAGATGAGATGTGAAAAACAAATCCTTCTTAAGGATCATCTAATGTGCAGGAAAGGAAAGCTAGTGCAAGAAAAGAAAAACTAGTGGAAAGTTGACAAAGAGCTACAACTACCTATGACAAATAAGTGTTACAAGCTGCAAATGTACATGAATACTACAAGGTATGTAAGCTGCAATATTGGATGGCAAGGTAAGCCCTGAGGTATGTCAAGAATATGGAAGTTAGTTTGATGTATGATACATGTGATATATATTGGAGCTCTTAGACATGATGGATTTCATAAAGATGGCTAGCACATTGTTTTGATATATTGTAGCTTGATATTGTTGTTAATGCTTGAGATAAGCTTGATGAAAGTGTGACAATAAGATTGATTCTCTTATTGTCCTTGGTAAAGTTTAGTAAGTCCGACATGTGGTAGAATTGGATACCTCAACTTGATGTTGTGATTACGTGTTAGTCAAGCTTGTCATTGATGTCAATATGGCATTATTGAGATGGCAAATATTCTTGTGATGACATAACCTCATGTATCCTTGCTCTTGATGAAGAAGCCCTTGAAATCATGATGATGGCCTTACTCTTGATGAAGCAGTCCTTATTGATGCTCATAGTAACTGTTGATGAAGAACCTCTCCTTGTGATGATCTAGCCCTTGCTCTAACAAATTGATGAATGCTGCATATGGTTAATGACATATCATATAGTGTTGAAGGATACTCAAGTCTTTCACTAAGACCATGGTTGACTTGTTGATTATCATCAACATTACCACAAAGGTCACTGTCAGAGGGAGATAAATAAAAAGGACCATTCTAATCATCTGAGACTACATGGATTTGGTTATCACTATCATGACCACAAATACCATAAGCATGAATAAGCATATTTCAAGTTCCAAAGTAGTCTTCCACTGGGGTTTAAAGAAGATTATTATTTTTTTTTAAAAAGAAGAGAAGTATTTAAAAATGTCTTCCATTACAACAAGGAAAATATTGGGGCATGAAATTGTACATAGGTCGGCCTAAAATTGAATCTACATAATAAACATTTTAATACATACATGTCGGCTCCAGTACATAGGTCAGCTCTCTTTCACGAACAGACACGTCTTTTCGTAGGTGGAAAAAAGTATAATACCCAATAGAATTTGTCCATTTCAGCACAAAATTTGGTGAAAAATACATAGAAACAACTCAGAACAGCAAGGATATCGAGGATAGTTATGTTTAGGCATAAAAACTCGAACTGTTTTAAAGAAGACGTTGAGATTAACGTTTTGGGCTAATATTATTTTCTATGGAACAATAATACATTGGAACAGTCAGCAAATTGGATTTGGGTTTGTGGAAACTCGGATTATAGCCAATAAAAGGCTCATACTTGTGATACCTTGGAGTTGTGGCAGCATTATACTCTCAGGCCTGTAATAACTGCGATCCTGTGGAGATGTTTTTGAATAATTAAAACAAGTGCCTTGAAGGGTGTGTAGCTCGGACCTGTGGGCGGCATTTGAAGAATTTGTGGGAGGCTCAGATCATTTGTTGGAGGGATAGAGATAAGCTTAAAATAGTTCGGACTTGTTTTTGTGGTGGTATATCTGTGACATAACGCCTTTGGAGCCCAAATGGATCTCATCTCTAATTTGTGACAGACCTTTCACCTGTGTTAATTCAAAGCTCCGTGTTGGACAGTGATAAAACTCAGACTAGTGACCTGTGTTATGAAAGTAGCCCTCAAATCTGTGTTACGAATTGTAGAATTCTTGGAGCCTTTTCTCAAGCTCGGACTACACCACAATTACAGATTTTTGGAGTTCATGTCACTCTACAGCAGTTTGTGACCTCACTACAGCTCGATCATGTAGCAGCATTGAATTGTAGGTGTGATCATTCATCTATGGGAGCTCAACAGTGGGCAGACCTTAGGTTAAACTTGGACAGAGACTCGGATTAGTGTAGGAACCTTCTTTTCAGTGGCTGTATTATCATCACTGGCTCAATTCTGTGGTTCGGATCTCCTCTGTCACACAACAATCTTGGAGTTGTGATAATCTCAACATGTGGAAATATACATAACAGTATTGGACTCTTATTGCAGTGACTCAGATCCTTCCAGCACTTCTTGTGTCTTTCAGTTTTTGGTGGTGATGCATTGATCTGTGGTGCAGAAGTGTTTGTGCAGCTGTAGTGTTAGTACATGGTGGTGCAAAAGTGTTGGTGCAGCTATAGTGTTAGTACAGGGTGGTGCATAATTGGTGAGCTGTAAAGTACTGGTGCAGTGTGGTGTAGAACCATTAGTGCAGTATGGTGCAGATTTGGTGATGAAGAGTGATGCAGGAATAATGATGCTTATTGCTAGATGAATAGTGTAAAACCTGGACAAGGAACAATGATCATCTTGGGACAGTGAAGTCAAGCTCAAGCACAAGTCAAGTCAAGGACAAACCAAGAATAGTGAAGAAGTTTGTTGAAGACATTCAACCTTGAGAAGTCTTGTGGAGAACTTTGAAGATCATGATGCATCATTGATGTCATCATGATGTGACTTGAAGAATTTGATTAGGTACGATGAAGAGCAATGGTGACACCTTCTAAGAGATCAAGGTTGTCATTGATGACGTGACATGGAGACTAAGTGAAGGCATTGCTGAAGATTGTCAGGGCTCGTTGAAGAAGACATTGGGAGCCATGAAGAATAACCAAACATATTTTGATGAAGTGAAGCTGAGGGTTGGAGCCCAAGAGGTTGGAGCCTCATAAGAGACAAGCTTGGTGCCTTGGAAGATAGGGTTGGAGCCTCATAAGAGACAAGGTTGGTGCCTTGGAAGATAGGGTTGGAGCCCTAGAGGATAGGAGTCCTCAAGAGACCAGGTTGGAACCTGTACCAGAGATAGGGTTGGAGCCCTAGAGGTTGGTGCCTCAAAGTGACAAGGTTGGAGCCTTGGAAGATAGGGTTGGGGCCCTAGAGGTTGGTGCCTCAAATTGACAAGGTTGGAGCCTTGGAAAGACCAAGTCGGTGCTTGGCACAATACAGGTTGGAGCCTGGAAGATTGGAGTCTTCATCTAGGGTTGGAGCCCTATATCATTATTGTACTTTACTTATTATAAAGAAGAAATTAATAATAGTATATATTCCATCATTGTTTATTTTGTGTTCTAAATATAAGTGATCTAACTAGTAAAATTAACAACTGAAAATAAATACTGATTCACCCCCCTCTCGGTATTTCCAACAATCAACAACCTTAGAAATAAACCCTTCGAGGGCAACCTCCAATATATTACACTGAATGAACAATTCTTGGATGATACAAATGACAAAACCTCCTTTCTATATATAGGAGTCCATGGGGCCACAATGTAATCCTAGTGGGGCCACAATGTAATCATAGCTGACCTAACAATAATAATGTAAGGGCACAATAATAACAATATGGGGGTTACAGGGGTACAACAATAACACTAAGGGGGTTACACTAACAACAATAAGGGACTATACTAGTAATATAGGGACTTAACATGCCCCTCTCCTTCAAACAAGTGTTGTCTTCAATGCTTGATTATTTTTTGATGCTTATGTATAAAATTCTCATCCCCTCCCATGTGGAAACTTTTGCAGGAAAGTGCTTCCACTTGCTGAGATACTCTGAAATTCATTGTACTTGTCGAGTTCTTGTTTTTGTGATTGCTTCATAACTTCTTTCGATGTGATGTTAATATTCTCGTTGTTTCATTTGATTCTGCACCAAAGCTAGGTTATCCTTTGAGAGTTGGAGAACTTGTTGTTGATGCTCGATGTGATCTTCCACTACCTTATCATCCATATTAAATTTCATTTGATCCTTAAAACCATACAACTTAGCCTCCATTTCTGCTTTTAAACCATCTATGTCATTTTCTGTTGCTTTTCATAAGATTGAAATTTGTTGCACTTGGTACCGTAATTTTGATATCTCATACTACAATTCTTCCTCTTCATGCGTCATAGTATAAATTTCTGAGGGCTTAATGGGTATGAAATTACTTTTTTGGAGGCATTATAGGACCAAATATTGATAAAAATTCTTCAATAGGCCCTTGGAATCACTTCAAATTGTTTTTATTTTACACAAGGCTTATGCAATTCGGAAAAAAATACACACTTTTTTCTTTTTTTTGAGGAGCTTGATATTGACACTGAATTATCTCTACGATTTCGGATCTTCAATATCTGAAATTTGGCGCTGAGGTAGCCCTCTGAATCCTCTTTCGAATGCCATAGGTTTGACCTGATTTGGATTCTTGAAGACAAAGTTGTGCCCAATCTCCTACGATGACCTAATTATGGATTGGTTCAGTAGAGCAAACTTGTACGACTTGCCACGTGTCACTGCTTCCTCCTTTGGCTCTGAAATTGATAGACAGGGAACTACAGTCCGTGTACTTGCAACCACTTTTTACAGAATTCCAATCCGATGCTCAGAGAGAGGGTTATGAAAATTTTCCCACGATCACCTCTTTGAGATGAAATTTGAGAGCCTGAAAAAGTCCTAACTTCCACAGACCATATCTCCGAAAGTATTACGAACCAAGATCTGAAATTTTGCGACGATGTTCCTCAGTATTTTGGCTTCTCGCTCTAAACATTTCAGCTTTTGAACCTTCGTATAAAAAACGTTATAGCGAAAATTACGCGATGACCTGTTTAGGTTAAAATGAGGAGCCTGCAAAAAGGCCTAACTTCCATAGATCCTATCTCCGAAAATATTGTGAACCAAGCTTTGAAATTTTGCGAAAATGTTCCTCAGGATTTCGGCTTTGCACTCTAAAAATTTCAGCTTCTGAACCTTCGTAGAAAAAAAAGTTATAGCGAAAATTCCACGATGACCTGTTTGGAGCAGCGAAACCCTAGAATCCAAAGCTCTGAGACCAAATGTTGTGAAATCAGCTCCAAAAATAGAAGCAAAGAGATATCAATGCCTTAGAAATAAGCCACTTCGAGGGGGTAACCTCCATTACATTACATGAATGAACAATTTTTGAATGATACAAATGACAAAACCTCCTTTCTATATATAGGAGTCCATGGGGCCACAATGTAATCCCAGTGGGACCACAATGTAATCCTAGTCGACCTAACAATAATAATGTAAGGGCACAATAATAACAATATGGGGGTTACGGGGGTACAACAATAATAATAAGGGGGTTACACTAACAACAATAAAGGACTATACTAGTAATATAGGGACTTGACATTACGATCCTTGGAAGTATGAAGATACACTTATAAGACTCTAACCCTTGATGAATGTTTGATGACTTGATATATGTCTAAGAACCTGATATAGTTTGTGATCTAACAGTTTTGTTGTAGCATGACAATATTATGATAGACAAATTGATAGTGATGATTGAAGGGACTTCTCATTTAGAGGGAGAAACTTTTCATTTTAACACCTATGATTTGCATAAAATGAATAGAAGACTCTTGACTATTAAAGGAAGGATTCTGGACATGAATAATCATCTGAAGTTGTTGAAAAGGTTTTGGCAAAGTTTTGATTTTTGGTAGAGAAGATTTCTTTAGTCCTAGCTCCAACAGCTAGGAGAAAGGCTTAAGAGTGTGGTTATAGGCCTTACAACTGCACAAAAGAAGGCTTATGGGTGTAGTTGTGCCTTTAGGTCACAAAAAATGAAGTCTTATACACGAGATCAGGAACGCACTAGGAGTATGACAAACCTACAATCATGAAGCAATGATGGAAGAGTTCTATGTGCAGTGAAGTTTCTAAGGTCTTCATAATGTTTAACTTATTATACAGAATGTGAATGTCTTGGCTTATTGTTAAATTTAGATAACCATGGCGTTCTATGCTTGATGCAATTTTGCTTCAATCTTTCTTAGGCCCAATACAAAATAGCAATCACATAAACTTGAAAGTAAAATGTTGATAGAACACAATAATAGATCAATAGAAGACAAGCCAAATATAGATCATTTTTACAATTCCTTTTGTCCAACAAAGATATGAGATATTGTGGCGTTACGGTGGTTAGTAGGATGCTTCAACAAACAAAGTCTTTCTCAGTTAGCCAACACTTTCATATGTCACACCCATAGCCCTCAAAGACAGCTCATCACAAGTCAACGCAAGTCAAACCAGGGACATCGCAGAAAAGTCAATGTAGGCAGCTTCAGAAAAGTCAATGCAACAAACTAGGGCTTCAGTCAAACAACTCGAAATTCCTCGATTTTAGTGCCCAGCTGTACAGCCTCC
This sequence comes from Pinus albicaulis, assembly GCA_034641835.2. Classification (NCBI taxonomy): domain Eukaryota; kingdom Viridiplantae; phylum Streptophyta; class Pinopsida; order Pinales; family Pinaceae; genus Pinus; species Pinus albicaulis. The sequence goes on from CM076579.1 coordinate 1,531,747,400, forward strand.
TAAAATTGAAATTTATGCAGAAAATTGAGTCAAACGACCAAGGGTTGACCACGGTCAACGCTGCAGCGGAAAAGCCCTAAACAAATCAGCGCAGAAAACAGCAGCTTCGCTCCACACGTGTGAGGGAAAAAGGCCTCCAAATGCTATTGAACCAATCAGATCACAATGAGAGAATGTGTGATGGGATGATGAGAAAATGACCTCCAAGTCTCTCCAATTTATATTCATCAATGAGGGTGTGTGACACATCTCTTAGGCATGCGGGATAAATTTGGCCGACCTTGCACATGTGGAAAATAAATTCAAAATCAAAGTTCTGCTCATTCGATCAAGATGATATTTGGATCATTCTTGCACCTCTCCGAAAGAGGAATCCAACAAAAATATGACCATCGTCATATGAGTGCAGCATGGAGTTTGGACCTAGTTGCCCAAAATTAACACTCCCTCTCAACTTGGGAGAACTCCATTTGTCCACAAGTGCCATCCATTATGAACCAAACCAAACATCATGCGTCATCCCGTCGTAACTTGCTTTGCTGGCTCTTTATTTCAGAACAAAAGGTGAGTGACAAAGACATCACACACAACTGACCTGAAGTCAGCTTAGAGGTAAAAACCTCTCTTGGACTCAAAAGAGTCTCATACTAGTCCGAAGTTAGTTTACTGACCCGAAGTCAGTTTAGAGGATAAAACCTCATCATACTTGATCCCAGATCAAGGTGTTGGACACCTGCCATCCTAGACATAGCGAGTACGACAATCCCCGATGCGTCCATCAGTCTTGCTATGGTCTCTATCCACATTTCCCACCTCATTGGCCAAATGAGAGGTACTTCCCATGAGTCTGAAACTCCACGGGTAGGATGCGTGCGGGGCGCAGATCAGAGAGAGGCGAACCAACTCAATATCATAACGATGGGGCAAAAGCACCACAAGGTTCAACAAGCCTAGCCCCGTGAGTGCTTATAGCTCGAAGAAGCTATCCTCAAGTCTCCTGGAGCTCCCAGAGCTCATAGTCCAACTCAAGCAAGACCCTCAGAATAGGGTCTTTCCACGATTCCAAGCTTCTCACGGAAGGTTAGGAACTTGATCTTCCCAGGGGCTTCGTGAGAATATCTGCAACCTACTCATCAGTGCCTATATGATCGAGCCTTACGACGCCTCACTGTACCATATCCCAGATAAAGTGGTACCTGATATTAATATGCTTGGATTGATCATGGAACACGGGATTCTTAGAAAGACGAATCCCACTTTGGTTATCACAAAGGATAACGGTGGTATCTAGCACATGACTGAACAACTCACTGAAGAGATTTCGCAACCAAACAACTTCACAGCAGGCCATATTCGCTGCAATGTATTCAGCCTCAGTGGTGCTCAAAGCCACCGATTTCTGCTTCCTGCTCATCCAAGATATCGAAGCAGAACCTAAGGTGAAGCAACATCCATATGTGCTCTTGCGATCCACCACATTTCCAACCTAATCGGCATCAGTATATCCATGAAGTCTCAAACTCCCGACAGTGTATCTCAACCCATGGTTGATTGTTCCCCGAAGATATCTCAACAGATTTTTGGCACCAATCCAGTGAATGTGATGAGGTTCAACCATATGTTGACTCAAATTTTTCACTGCAAAACATACGTCCGGACGGGAGTTCACTAAGAACATTAGGGCCCCTACGAGTTGTCGATACTCGGTAGGATTTGCTAGCATGGGCCCTGTTGTTTATTCACCTCACCTATCAAATAAAAAATGAGCGACCAAGTAAAAGAATCGAGAAACTGAGAAGGATGGTGGACAGTAACAATGGTGAAGATCGTGGAGACAAGGTCATTAAAGAACATGTATGGTGACTTCATATATCGGGGCTACTACATAGAAAGAAGGCAACACTCAGGTGTTCGCGGTGGAACCATGATCCAAAGAGCTCGCGGATAATGCCTTTCCGTGGGCCTCAAACGAGCCTTGTGATAGCCGAAGTCAGGCCCCCGGAAAAGGTGACGTCACCTTCCCTTGGGCCAATCACAAGAGCTCCATGGGGTTAAGGAATGGGCAAGGAAATTCCTATTCACCTTGCCGAAACTCAAGGGGGGCCCACTGAGGATGACAATTGGTGTTGGTAAATAAAAAGGTAAGGTAAGTCTAGGATGGCGACACGAAGGTCGGTACCTGCTCTATTCGGCACATGGCTCCTACCTACCCAGCTGTTGCCAGCGAATTAGCCATCGTCACGTGTCTCATTGTCGGAGTCCTTATGACATCAGCCCTACAAATTTCACCTTGTCTCGTACTTCGTAAAATCCGGTCTGATATAAGCATGTTTTACCCTCGACTATGTAAATTACTGGTTATTAACCGGTTTTTTGCGTATAACAGGTTAAAACTCAAGTGCAAGGTCGCTTTCAAACCCGCGTCGTTTCCCTCTTGGCTACCTCACCGCTTTTAGGTATTACACATGAACCTAGGCCCTTCTGTTTTTACTTTCGAATTGTCATGGAGAAAACGAAGAGGTCTACACCCAAAACCCCACAAACCCGCGAGGTCAGGACTGCTCCTGGACCCGAGCTTTTCACTAATGCTCATGCATGAATTTGTGACCCAATCTACCCCTTTAGTGTAGCCCGCACCAAAGCCGATCTCTTCAACTACCAGTGAAGAGGCGAGGACATATTTAGGGTCGTCTAGTTGGGTTTGTATTACCAAATCGCCCCAACCACACACCCTTTTCCCGAATTTATTAACTGGCTTGGGGAGGCCTATGATGAGCGCAGAGACATTTTCCTTTCTATCCAGGGAAAAAATATTTTTCGCATTACGCCCCAACTCATAAGGAAAGCCCTTTGCTACCCTTCAAGCCAGGATTATGTTGAATTCTTCGAGGTCTCCCTCTCCTGTCATTTTTCAAATCTACCATGGGAGAAACAAAGCGGTTTCCTGAACCTCCTCTCAGATTCCCGCTTGTCGTCTTTCCCTCTTGCAGACTCTATCCCCCTGTCGACCTTTCGAACCAATGAACAACCCATCTTAGCAGTCATCTTGGGACTGTTAGGGTTTGAGGAGGTTGATCAGGTGGCTAAAACAGGCATAGATTTCCTATGGCTCATGATGCAGGAGGACATCCTTTTGGATATCCCTTCTTTCTTAGCTTCGACTATCAAGGCTCAATTTAAAGAAATTTCCTCCGCTGGTTCTTTTAAGTACTGTTCCCTTGTGTTTTACATGTTCCTATTCAAGCACGCAGATAGATTTGAAAATCTAGGCCTGAACAGATTCTCGAGGAGAAATGCCCAACCCAGATCTGTTTTCGAGTGGACTATGGTAGTTCGCTAGCAGCCAGAGGGGAAGGGGTATGCAAAGTTTGTTAACGAGTTCATGTCTATAGCCTATGCCATTATACATAATAGCCCTCCGCCTAGAATCTTTCCTGAGTAGGAGGACTGGCTACTGTTCAATGAGGTGGATTGCACAGGTGACTGGTATCTGTTTGATGACCATACCGAGCTCAGAGTCTACGGTGCAGAGGTGCCTCCCTACCACCTACCGGTGTTTCCAGCTATGCGAATTTTTGCCCTCGAATTCATCCGACAGGTCTTGAAGGCCGACTAGGTCCACTTCGTACCTGCAAATAAGGGATACATCCTCAAACTCCCAGCTTCAATTGGCCCTTTCACCATTAGTTCAAGACATGCCCTCTCAACCGTGGAAAAAATGCTGCGAGAGATGAACCTCCTTCAGGGAGACGTCTGGCACTATGACCCTAAGGGATTCCTCACCGGTAGGAAGAAGAAAATAAAATCAACAACTTATACGCATGAACCTAGGCCCTTCATTGAATGGAAAGCTAAACTTGATGCGTGGCCTTTGGATGCACAGATGGAGGCCGAGTCCTCAGCTGCCGAAGGTAAAGGAGATAATGTGTCGGTTGAGACAGAAGAACAGGGATAGGAGGACCCCTCGGGAAGTCAGGAGGTCATGGATATTGATGAAAAAGCTCACCCTAATAAAAAACAGAGGACTCAAGGGCCAGATGACATAGCGGTTGAGATATCTGATGAAAAGATTCTTGAGTTAAAGGTTCCTAACAAGGACATGCCATGTTTTCTAGTTTCTTTTGACACTGCCTCCTCGTCAACCCCCTCATAACTTTCGTAGGCAGTCACAGTGGACAAGCAGGAGGCAAGAGATGAGATCAATACCAGAAACAAGTTCGCCCGGGAAAAACTAAGGGCCGAACTGGCACAGTTTGTGGAGAAGCACCATTCTAGGCTTTCTTCAGTGCTAGATATGGATAAGGAGCAGCTTATATTAGCCATTCAGCACTCAACGTTGCAGCCCTTCGGTTCTGGAGCCCAATAGAGAGCTTTGGAAATAATATTTAACCTAAGCAACATTCCCCTACTAGACAAGCTAGATTTACACCAGTGTATCGGGGATATGCTACGGACAGAGGTGGTGAAACATGCAGTGGCCTTAAAGAAACTCGAATAGAGGGTAAAACTGATAAAAGAGAACAAAAAAAGAGAAAATACTAGCTCCAGAGCCACCGTTGCCCAGCTGGAGAACCTCAAGAAATCGATAAGAGGAAAGGGGGCTGATAATAACGCTGCACTGCAAAATCTTCTTACCAAGGTAGAAGTGGAAAACCAGGAGCTGAAACGAAAGCTGAACAACATGTCTCGTGAGGAACATGTAAAGATAGAGGAACTCGTCCAGGTAGAGAAGGAGAAAGTGGTTCTCGCCGATTCACTTGCCCAACAACAGGAAGAGAATGTCCAGAAGAAGAGGGAGATTGCCGGACTTAAAGAGAGTCCGTCAGAATGGCAAGTCAAATGGGACGGGCATACATATGTGGTTCCTATATTAGGTGATCTCGAGACTGTCCTTGAACAACTTACCAAGGCCTTGTCCGATTTAAGTGTGTCAGAAGATGAGACCCGCACAATTCACCGGCTCCTAGAGGAGTCTGAGGCTGCCCAAACAACAAACGAGAAGAGGATTGCATCCCTACAAAAGGAGGTGGAAAATATCCCCAAGGAAGCCCAGGAGGATAAAGCCATCAAAGACTTAAAAGGGCAGATCAAGGGTAACATGTCAATCGTGGAAGCAAGGCGACTTGTTTGGGCAAAGATCATAGCGGAGGTTAAGCTGCATTGGGACCTCCTAGTATTGATAAATGACAAGATCGTGATTCACGAGTTCAAAACTCAATTGCAGGCTGGACATAGGGAAGGGGAAGAAAAGGCAACAATGGCAAAGAAGTACATTAGGTATCTCAATGAACTCTCCTTTGAAGAATTTCGGGCACATGGAATGCTTGACTGTTTTAGGACAGTTGTGGAGGTCGACAGAGTAATTGAAAAAGAAAACGCATGCGCGAATGCACTGGGGTGCTTAGCGCTGGTCTCAAAGGGAGTGGAGAAGTTTGACCAAGAGTGGGGCAAGCTGGTAGAAGTTGGCCTCCCACCATGCTGGGATCCATAGTCAGGCGCACTATTTCCGCTAATGGCCTATGATGAGAAAATGTCAGAAATCGTGTGCAATGCAGACATATCGTTGGAGAAAACAATGCGACTAAAGGCAGAGACCATAATAGCTGCGCTATGCAAGGAATTTTTCCTTCTCTGTCAGGTTAAGAAACTCTTGGCCGTCCGCATGGATTATACAAAGCTGACTCAGATGCAGTCTCTGTTCGAGACCTACAACACAACGCCATCAACTGGGGAAAATTTGTGGCAAAAGTGTTGTGAGTATGTGAATTCGCCAGTCTCTTCTACTTCACAGTAGCTGCAACCTCCTCCACCTCGTCCACATGGATCCTCTTCATCTTCGATTCGATCTCGTCGTGTAGAAGGCTCGGGAAATCCCCGACGTATCAAATGATTTCACCCTACGCACTCTCTATATTTCCTGTGTTCTGTTATGTTCTTGTTACAGTTTGTGTCAGACCATACTGTTTAAGATGAGATGTCATTATGCCTCATCATTTTTTATTAGGATTGGAAATTGCCTTATCACCAGAGAATATTTTGTCTCGAAAATATTTGATCTGAATGTCTATGTAAAACACTATAAAAGACCAAATCGCAGACTAAGAAAAGGTTCTGAATTTTCTAGCAGAAGAAGTGTGTAGTCTGGGTATCATATTTTGTAATTTTGAGGTTTTGCTCTTAAAGTATATCTTAAGAGCCATTTTGAAGAATAATATAAAGTCTGTTTATTGCGATAATGGATTCCTATTGAAATGGATGAACAATATGTATATTCTTGATGTGTTTGTTCAGTTTAATGTTCATTGCACTCATATTTTGCTTCTCGTTATTGTTGCTTTCGGAATGCGGGCGTTCTATAAGTTAGATATGAATTTATCTTCCAATGGTACTCATATCATAATTTACAGTAGCACCTTAAATATAGCGTGAGCATGATTTCCGTTCCAAGTTCCCTTTTACACCGTTTTCTTCTAAGGTCTTTAAAGGGTGGATTCTTATACTTGTTTAAGCCCACCTCACTTTGATTTTCTCTAATCATCCCACATAGTTTTTCATCTTGATTAACTTTGATAATTGTTCACTAGTTTCACATTCAGCCCTGTTTGCATCAGCTATATTTCATGACTGCTTCAGTCCCATTTTGAGCAGGTCTTTCTCTCTACAACTAAAACTCCCAGCTACTACTCTTCTCTCTCTGAGATCCAGGACCACCTTTCAAAATATTTCAATCCATTTGTTATTAGGAGGTTCCCTTTTACAAGCACGCAGAATAACCTATACAACCTCTTGTTCTAAGATGTCCTAGGCACTGGTCTTTGGCAACTTGAGGCTGTCTCTAGGAGTACCAACATCTTTTTGGCATTGTTTCCGGGGAACGAAGTTGAAAATCATTTCCCTGGAATACGACATTGTATCCACCCTTCAATCATTTGAGCACGAAGGGTTGAGAGTTGCACTACCCTCACCTTGGCGACTCCATTGTTATCTAAAGCTAAATCAGCCGCAATCCTGGCTTACACTAAGCCACATCTTAGGTCAGACACCTCTCAATTGAGAACACTGTCAGTCTCTGACCCTGAAAAAATTATATTCCAGAGAATTTGGAAAGAAAAGCAACCAGTTTAGACTGACATACCAACATTCTCATTAGAAGATTCCTCGTCCTCATCTCAGAAGGCTCAATTCCACGGCCTTGGTTCCACAGCCCGAGTGCTTGAATATCCCCCAGATAACTCTGTTCCAGACCATACTGAGATAAAAGATGAGGCAGAATCAGTGAATACCTCTGGGCTTCCTTTGCACCCTACTCGAGAAGCTGAGGAAATCAAACAAGTCACCATACTCTAGATCTCTTCTCAGACTAACTTGCAAATTTCATCCCAACATATACCTATTGTCATCCATCAAAACCCTCCTCAGAATCCACCACCTCCCATTGCTGTAACAGGTTTCCTACTTAATAAATATGCTCCATTGGCCCTGCCTCAAGTTTTAAATGATATGCCTCAGGATTACCTAAAGCTCTTGCCTCAGTTCACGGGGGAAGACAGTGCCTTTGCCCAAAAGCATATTGAGGACTTTTGTGCATTTGCTGAAAATGTCAATGTGGAACATTTGGACGTAGTATTGAGGCTGTTCGTCCAGTGTTTGGATGGGGAAGCCCGGAAGTGGTTTAAGTCATTGGATGACAATTCGGTTAATTCTTGGGAGGAAATGGAGACCGCTTTTAATAAAAATGGGGAGAAAGGAGGGATCATGGCTATGCTCTCATAGAGTTCAATGTCTTGAAGAAAAAACATAACGAAGATGTGACCGAGTTCATAAAAAGATTCTATAAATTGTACAACAATCTACCCGCTGAAATCAAATCTCCTCAAGAAACAGCTAAAGTAGTTTTTGCAGGAGCAGTTGAGTCCGAGTTTGGGTTCACTTTGAGAGAAAGAAAGTCCGCATCCCTGGATCAAACCCAGACTGATGCTCTAGAAGTAGAAGCTAATTTTTCCTCCATTGGGAAATCCAAAGGAAGGATAGATCATGATTATAAGAGAAGAGGTAAGGAGGAAGCCTCTTCCTCTAATCAAGAAAGAGAAGCCTCAGAAAGCAGAATCAAAGAGATGAATAAGATGATAAAGAAACTTTCTAACAAGCTGGTGAAGCTGGAGTTAGAGACTAAAAACTCTACTGCCCAACCCAATCAGATGGCTCCTAACCGAGGTTTCAACCCACAGTATTGGAAACCTCCATTGCAAATATTGCAGCGAGATAGAAAGGAGCAGCAGGATCATATCCAACCTCCTCTATATGTGGAAGGACAAGCTGAAGGAGTTTCTGACTGTCAGGAGGATCATTTCTAGCTTATTAAGAGGATGAAGATGGAGAAATTATCTTGCAAGAAGAGCAAGAGGAGCAAGAGAAGAAAGAAGTGCCCCCCGAAGACCTAGATATTGATGACTATTGCAGGAAATTTGTAGACTTCATTCAAGCCCAGCCGCATAAGAAGTATGAACTTAGATCCTCGAGAAAGAGGACTCGTGTGCAAGAACAGAAGGGAGAATCATTACCAAAGGAGCCTACTCAGTCATATTCTATCAGCAAAGGCAAAAAGCCTATAGAAGAGCCCTTGCACCAAAAAGCCATTGCGTCTTCCTCCTCGAGGTTAGTCCCTGATTCCCCTGTAAGTCCCAAGGCTACCACTGTGGTCATAAAACCACCAGTTCCCCCTAAAGAACAACCAAAAGAGGCCATTACAAAAAAGAACCCTGCTATTTTCAACCTTCAAAAAGAATTAGAAAAGGTTAAGATTCTGGTTCCCCTAGTCGAGCTTTTGAAGCAGCCTTCTTATAAAGCCTAGGTATCCCAGTTCATGCTCCCTCATGGAGTGATTCCTCTCCCTGATAGCCTAAATATCTAAGAAGAGAGGCCCATGGTAGTCTTTGGCCCTCACGTAGAAGAGTTGGACTCAGCAACCCCTCCATTCTATGTATCTACGGTGGCCAATCCTCTTGAGTTACACTGTTGCCATCTTGGTTACGAGATCTTCCACCATGCCCTGCCATTGTCTGTTATGGAGCAATTAGGGCTGCAGATCACTCGTCCATATAAATATCTATATTCATTCGACTGCAAGAGGGTTAAGTGCCTGAGGATGATTAAATATTTAATGGTGAATTTGGCCCAGATCCCAGCGAAAAGTGTGGTAATGGATATTGTGGTTGCCGATATCCCAGCTTGTTTTGGGATGCTGTTTTCCAGATCATGGGGTTCAAATATCAAAGGGTCAATTAAACTCGACCTCACTTATGCTACTATCCCATTATTTAGAGGAGAGGAAAGGAGGTTGTACTGGGAGTCTAGATTCATAAAAATGGTTACTAAAGTTGACGGTTCAGTGAACCCTCGGTGTATGGCAAAGAAGGTGAGTTTTCTTGCCTCATGTTCGAAGAGGATGCAGATTTCTTGCAGGAGGCAGCCATCCAGCCTCTGAAACAGAAACAAACCATAAGCAAAGAAGAGAAGGAGATATGGACTTTACACTTCAATGGGGCCAATTCGAGAGAAGGGAACAGAGCTGGGGTGATTTTAATCTCACCCATTGGATAGTTGGTCCCTTTCTCGTTCAAGCTAGAGTACGAAGCCACCAACAACGTGGCCAAATACGAAGTGCTACTCCCAGGATTGCAGACATCAAAAAATATGAACATCCAGAGCCTGAAAGTCTTCGGGGATTCCGAGCTCGTAGTAAGACAAGTCAAAAGCCAATGTCAAGCTAAGCATCCACGGATCAGAGCGTATCGAAATGAAATATGGGACTTGGTAGAGAATTTCTTCTTAACCTTTAACATACAGTTTATGCCGAGAGATAAAAACTAGATGGCTGATTCGCTCGCTGTTGCAGCGAGCAATTTCCCCCTGCCGCAGAACGCACTACTCAGGTATGAAGTTGAGGTACAATATCGTCCTTCCATCCAAGATAATATGAAACACTGGCAGGTGTTTGAAGATGAAGATCAAGTTAAGCGTTTCATAGAGACGGTTGGGGAATTCTCTAATCTAGTGATAGATGCTGTGGATGAAGAGCCTGATGAAAAACCCTAGACCAAGTGGGAAGAAACAGTGGCAGGATATTGCGTGTTGCAACTAAAAGGGAATATCATCCCCAGAGGCCTCGTGCCCTTTGAGAGGCTGTTTGACAAAAATGATATCCCAATTAATCCCGGCAAGTTGGCACAAGATGATCAGGTGAATGATATAAACATCGGGACGGAGGGAGACCCGAAAGTAGTGAAGTTGTCTAAAGGAGTTCTGGAGGAATATCGAGACAAATATTTTCGGTTGTTTCAGGCTTATAAAGATGTTTTCGCGTAGTCGTATGAAGATCTGAAAACTTTCGACGTGGAAGTCATACAACACAAGATCCCTCTCAAGGGAGATGCCAAGCCTCATAAACAAAAACTGAGGCAAAAAAATCCATTGCTGCTCTCGACAATTGAAAAAGAAATAAAAAGGCTATTGCGGGCTAAAATTATAGTCCCCCTGAGATACTCGGAGTGGGTGGCCAACCTGGTTCCGGTTAGGAAGAAGAACGAAGAAATAAGGCTGTGTGTGGATTTCTGAAATCTAAATAGGGTGTAATATTCCTACTTAGCTTAAGCTAAGAGGAATATAAATTTTTGTTTCATTTTCTGTTGCATGAATTAATGAATAAAGAAGGACATGTAAAACCCCTGAAACAATGAATAAATCAATGCCCATGTGAACATGGATAAATCTGGGCCATGTAAACAAAACACTTGCAGGTGTGAATGGGTTTTAGCTATGAGACTGGGTCAACCTTGACCAAATCTACATCGCAGTCTAGATGCAATGTACCTCATGGATGGACAACACAGTTTTAGTTGGAGGCTCCACATGTGAAAGGAGCTAATTAATTGAAGTGGTTTAGAGTTTGACAAGGCTTTCATCTTATAAAAGGAAGAGGAGAGCAACATGAGAGGGTGGTTGATTATGTATATTTCTGAATATATTGTCTGCTTATACATATATCATTATCTGCTGTTTAGCTGAGAATAATGCTGCTTAGCATTGGGTTTTCCTGAGCGGGAATCCCACCTCCTTCCTGGAGCAGCTCTTGGAAGAGCCTTGTTTGTCTTGTCCACTATCTGGCAATTGGCCAAGCTTCATCTTGCACTTAAAGCATTGATCCTGTTTAGGATTGGGTTGTCCTTGTGAGCTGTAGCAAAGTGGAGGATAGATCTCTTCAGATCTATGCATCTCTAGCACCCCTTTTCACTGGGAGACTCTTCTATCCCTTTGACAAGAGTGTTCTACACCCTTGGAGCTTTAGATCCATATCTTGGCATCAGGCCAAAGCATACTCAGAGCCTACAACGCAGTCCCTCTTCCAGGACTACGTTATTTGCAAGAGCAAAGTTGTAGGGAGTTTTGGCATCATCTTGGAGGAGATATATCTAGTGATTGGATTCTCCCTTTCACTGTGGTGATCCATGGATTGGCCATCCAATCCATGTTAGTTCAGATCTGATTTGCTGTACCTCATATGCTTCAGAATTTTCTGAATATTACTGCAGATCTGTAACTTGGATCTCAGATCTACTGACTGTTATTCATGTTTTGCTGAAATCCCCAAGGGGAGTGTATAAAGGAGCTTTTCTTGTACACAGATTTGAAATAGATCTATCATTTTGTGTACAGATCTGCTCTAGATATGAGATGTAGTCAACTGTTGCTTCAGCCAATGAAAATAACGTCGTCAAGCTTATTCCTTTATTTCTTTTGGTTGTAGCACCTCATTTATGAGGGATTCTTCTTGTATATTCTTTTCCTTTCTGTTATACACTGTATAATCTGCATTGTAAATCTATTTTGCTGATGTATAGTTGAAGAATGAACCTCCATATTGGTCTCTTTCTCTCAAACAGTTGAACTGCGTTATTTCTGAAGCAGTTTATTGAATATAGCTACATGCCCCTCTCTTTGGGTGTTTTTCAGCTAGACTAGGTGGTGGGAGATCTGTTTACCTCACCTAGTTTGATTTGTTTTTGCTCTCCTTTTGGATCTAGACATTAGATCTACTGATCTAAGGGATCCAAGAGATTCAAACTCATTTCAGCGCATAGATTTCTCAGGAGTGCGTTATTCCAACAGGATTTGTTGAATATTCCCATTTTGGGATATTACAGTGGTATCAAAGCTTCTTTCTTGGCACAACCTGTGCTTTCATTGAGGAGCCAAAACCAAGATGGCTTCAGGAGAAGATGAGCCTCTTACTGACAGAGAAAATAGGTATTTGAATAGAGGACATAATAAATTTCATTACACCAATGATGATCAAGACAAGGGTAAAGCCCCTGAAAGTGGAAGTGATAAAGAAGGAGAAGAGTTTGCAAGAACTCTTTGGTAGCCATGCAAGATCTTGCTAGAGAGATCAAAGAGTTGAGAATGGACAGGATCAAGGAATCTCCTAGGAGATTCCATCCTGGTGAAATCTTTGGCATGTGTCACCACTGGAATGATCAACCAGTGAACCAACCACAAGCTCCACAAGCTCAACAACGCTCTACTATGCCTACCTTCTTGGCCGTGGAGAATGAAGGGCCTCAAGAGCAAGCATCCCTTGAATACTACTTTGAAGAATATGAGTCTCAGAATTAGAGATTCAAGGACCACTTGAGTTTTCAAGAGTTTTGTCACCTCAAGGACAAAAGAAGACCAAGGCATCAGTATAGAGATGGTGGATTCATTCAGAATCATGATCGACATCACTCTATGGGCAGATTATTTCTACCCAAATTTGATGGGTCATCCACCAGTTCTACCAAAGCATGGGTAGAAAAGCTAGATATCTACTTTCAGTTCAACAAAGTCCCTGAGATGGAAGCCATCAAGATTGCAGTGTTACACTTTGAAGGTGAAGCACACAATTGGTGGTTCCATGGGTTGTCTACATTGGGCCATGCCAATGTGACTACCTATTCTGAATTCACTAGAAGACTGGTGGAGAGGTTTGACAGAAAGGATCCAGAAGCACCTTTCATGAGCCTTGCAAAGTTGAAGCAGTCAGGTAATGCATAATATTATATCTCTGAGTTTCTGAGATTATCTGTTATGGTTCATGATCTATCTACAACAAGGAGGGTGTACATGTTCATCGATGGCTTGAATGAACCTCTGCATGGGTTGGTTAAATCTACCAAGCCCATCACTTTTCATGATGCCATTGAGAGGGCTAGAGACCTTCAAGATGCCTTGCCAAAAGAAAAGGCAACTTTTTAGAACAAGGCTCCTTACCTTTCTAAAGGGAAGGAAGAGAAAGTTGCTCCTTCCAAGGAGAGCTCATTTAAGGAGCCTCTTGATATTGAAGTCCGGAGGGAGCTAAGGAAGAAGAGGCTATGTTTCACTTGCCAAGAGTCATGGGCACCTGGACATAGATGTGCTGCTGGAAAAGCACAGTACATAGAATTCTTCTCAGATTTTGAGGAGGAAGAAGAAGATGATGAACCAAGGGGAGGTCACAACACTGACAATGTTGAAGGAGATCCAACACCATCTGGAGATGGAAATGGAGCATGTGCTCCAATAGGAGGAAGTTGGAACTCTTGCATCTTTGAGAGGAGTACCTAAGTACTTGAATTTAAGAGTTCAAGGTTCAATCATGAATCATAGGGTTTCTGTATTGATTGATAGCGGGGCAACCCACAACTTTATTGATGCTCATCTTGTGCAGAGGAGGGCAAACCCACTGATACTTTTGAGGGATTCTCTGTTTTGGTCCCAGGAGATAGAACAATGCAATATATGCATTATGTCCCATCACTTTCAGTCACTTTGGGATCCTACACTTTGGTGGATCACTTTTTTGTAGTTGACATACTAGACACCAATATCATTTTGGGTGTCCAATGGCTGATTACATTGGGGAAAGTCACCACTGATTGGAAGGCTTTGAAAATGGAATGGGTGGACATGAAGAGTGGTGAACCTCAAATGATCCAAGGCATGAATACTTACCCCTCACCTAACACTTCCACACAGAAAACAGAGATGGATTTGTACAATGGAAGCAAGGACCTCACAGTCCCTTCTCCTATGTTCATGAGATTTCTGCATGAGAAATTCTTACCTAGTGGCAAACCACTTGGGAGGCCACTAGATTCAGATCTTGTGGGGAAGACCTCACAAAGGGCTGTTCCAAACTTAGATCCAGGAGGGGTTGGAGCAATGGAAGACCAAGCTATAGCGCTAGAAGGCTGGGGACAACTCAAGAAGAAGGGGAATCTTCTTCCCTTGTCACTACCACCCCCTCTCATTTCTGGATCTATGCTGTGGGAGGAAAAGAATGGAAGGAACAACCTTCCAACACACACCTTTGGCATGGGAGATGTCAAAGAGGAGATCAGCAACATGATAGAAAGTCTTGTGGATGTATCATTAGCGTTGTCATTGTTGAACAATGTAGATCTGCACTGGAAATCTCAACTGCTTGTAGAGTATTCTAAAGATCTCCACACATGTATGACACTGGATGACATGCAAGAAGAAGAGGGCTACTTATTCCAAGGAGGAGTCATCTATCATCATGGTAGGGTCTTCTTGTCTAGAGCTTCCAGACTCAAGCAAAAGATACTACAAGGGGCACACAAATAGTTCTTTTCTAGCCATACGCAGCCAATGAAGATTTACACCCTAATCATGAGGATATTTGATTGGGAGGGCTTGAAAAGGGAACTACATCAGCACTTTCAAGAGTGCATGAGCTATGTGGAGTTGGGGCAGCCAAGGGACTCCATGCAAGAGTCATTTCAGCCATCTCTTCCTTCTTTTGAAAGATGGGAAATGCCCATACACAACTCCATGTGTATGAGGAACTTTGATGGTAAAGAATCTGATCATATAGAGCAAGTTTCATTTTATGATTTATCACATTCTTTTACCATGTTTTTGCAGGCCATGACTCCTAAAGGGAGTGATATATCATGTAGATCTCATGGCATTTGTTGGGCCAATAAAATTTCTGAACTTGGCCACTCCCTTGTTGTGCAAAGGGAGATTCCTTTTCATGATGGGTGCTTCCCAAAGGCACCAAACATATCTTACGTATTCAGCCATGTTAATATGACTTCCGCAGCAAATGAGTGGTGGGAAGGCCACCTACCACACCTTGATCAAATGCAGGCAGGAGATGCACTGCGTTGGCATCACATGTGGGATTTTGACCCACCTCATGCTCCAATTTCTGTTTGTATTTATGTAATTATGCTTCCATACTTGGATGATATAGTTGTGCTATTTATGGGACTGTATGGAGGGAGGATGGGCAGTTTGTATGTACCACATGGAATGGATCTTCACTATGTACCTCATGCTATATGTTTTAGAGAGAGCATTGCTTTATCCATGTTTATTTCTGTTGAATTTTTCACTCCTTGTGGGATGGATTATGTACATCTTATGATGGCTTTGGAGGAACAATTCATGATGGCTTGGCTGGGTGAACACTTAGCTTGTGAGGAGAGCTTGATCTCTGATGGTGTCACCGATGGAGGAGGAGAAGTTTTGCAGCACTCACCCTATCAGTTGCTTGAGGAAAAGCAACATTTTGGAGGGGAGGATTGTAATATTCCTACTTAGCTTAAGCTAAGAGGAATATACATTTTTGTTTCATTTTCTGTTGCATGAATTAATGAATAAAGGAGGACATGTAAAACTCCTGAAACAATGAATAAATCAATGCCCATGTGAACAGGGATAAATCTGGGCCATGTAAACAAAACACTTGCAGGTGTGAATTGGTTTGAGCTATGAGATTGGGTCAACCTTGACCAAATCTACAGCGCAGTCTAGATGCAATCTATCTCATGGATGGACAACGCAGTTTTAGATGGAGGCTCCACATGTGAAAGGAGCTAATTCATTGAAGTGGTTTAGGGTTTGACAAGGCTTTCATCTTATAAAAGGAAGAGGAGAGAAACATGAGAGGGTGGTTGATTATGTATATTTCTTAATATATTGTTTGCTTAGACATATATCATTCTTTGCTGATTAGCTGAGAATAATGCTGCTTAGCATTGGGTGTTCATGAGCGGGAATTCCACCTCCTTCCTGGAGCAACTCTTGGAGGAGCCTTGTTTGTTTTGTCCACTATCTGGAAATTGGCCAAGCTTCATCTTACACTTACAATGCTGATCCTGTTTAGGATTGGGTTTTCCTTATGAGCTGCATCAAGTGGAGGATAGATCTCTTTAGATCTATGCATCTCTAGCACTCCTTTTCACTGGGAGACTATTCTATCCCTTTGACAAGAGTGTTCTACACCCTTGGAGCTTTAGATCCATATCTTGGCATTAGGCCAAAGCATACTCAGAGCCTACAACACAGTCCCTCTTCCAGGATTGTTTTATTTGCAAGAGCAGAGTTGCAGGGAGTTTTGGCATCATCTTGGAGGAGAGATCTCTAGTGATTGGATTCTCCCTTTCACTGTGGTGATTCGTGGATTGGATATCCAATCCATGTTAGTTCAGATCTGATCTTCTGTACCTTGTATGCTTCAAAATTTTCTGAATATTACTGCAGATTTGTAACTTGGATCTCAGATCTACTCACTGTTATTCATGTTTTGCTGAAATCCCCAAGGGGAGTGTATAAAGGAGCCTTTCTTGTATACAGATATGAAATAGATCTATCATCTTGTGTACAGATCTGCTCTAGATCTGATATTTAGTCAACTGTTGCTTCAACCAATGAAAATAACGCTGTCAAGCTTATTCCTCTATTTCTTGTGGTTGTAGCACCTCATTTCTGAGGGATTCTTCTTGTCTATTCTTTTCCTTTCTGTTATACACTTTATAAGCTGCATTGTAAATCTATTTTGCTGATGTATAACTGAAGAATGAACCTCCATATTGGTCTCTTGCTCTCAAACAATTGAACTGCGTTATTTATGAAGCAGTTTATTGCATATAGCTGCATGCCCCTCTCTTTGCGTGTTTTTCAGCTAGACTAGGTGGTGGGAGATTTGTTTACCTCATCTAGTTTGATTTGTTTTTGCTCTCCTTTTGGATCTAGACATTAGATCTACTGATCTAAGGGATCCAAGAGTTTCAAACTCATTTCAGTGCATATATTTCTCAGGAGTGCGTTATTCCAGCAGGCTTTGCTGAATATTCCCATTTTGGGATATTGCATAGGGCTTCCATCAAAGATAATTACCCCCTTCCTAAGATGGACCAAATTTTGCAGAAGGTGTTGGGATCCTCTCGGATGTCTATGATGGATGGCTTCTCAGGATACAATCAAGTGGCAGTCCTCCCCGAGGATCAGAAGAAACGACATTCACCACGCCATGGGGGACTTTCATGTACACCCGAATGCCCTTTGGTTTGATCAATGTAGGCGCCAACTTCCAACGAGCAATGGATATCGCTTTTGTTGGGGAACATGATAAATTTGTGGTAATCTACCTGGACGATATCACGGTGTTCTCGACAAGCGATGCAGAGCATATCGACCACCTTCGCCGGACCTTTGAAAAGTGTCATAGGTATGGTTTGTCATTAAACCCTCAAAAGTCCATGTTTGCTTTAGAGGAAGGGAAGTTGCTTGGGCACATAGTAACTAAAGAGGGAGTCAAAATTGACCCGAGAAGGGTAGAATTGATCAATGGCATCTCACTGCCCCGAAACAAGAAAGAAGTTCAGGTATTTTTGGGGAGAATAAACTTCTTAAGAAGGTTTATCCCAAACTATGCTGAGATAGTCTGACATATAACGGAGATGCTTAAGAAAAATAATGAGGTGAGATGGACCTCTCAGTCGAGGACTTCTTTCAACAGAATTAAACAAGCTTTCGTTGAGGCAACAATATTGGCAGGCCCTGACTACAGTAAGTCTTTCATGATATTCTCTTTTGCCTCACCTCATATGATAGCCGCAGTGTTACTGCAGAAGAATGAAGATGGGCATGAACAGCTGATTGCCTTCTTTAGCCAGATGCTGCGGGATGCAGAACTAAAATACAAAATTCTGGAGAAGCAGGCTGACGCCCTGGTCAAATCCTTAAAAGCCTTCTGGATATATGTGCTTTAGTCGAACATAAATTCCTTCGTCCCCACAGCGACAGTAAAGGATATTTTAATACAGGGAGATAGTGAAGGTAAGAGGGGCAAATGGATTGCCAAAATTCAGGAGTATGAACTAGATATCAGACCTACGAAGCTCATTAAACGACAGGGGTTGGCCAAATTATTATCAGAGTCCAATTGCTAGGCATTGGGTATAAATTTTTCCATGGGAGGAGGAGAAGTACCAAAGGGTACGGAAGTGCAGCCCGGAGTAGAAACCACGACGCAGAAGACACATATGAAATAACTCCTCAGCGCCTGGTACAAAGATGTCGTGGAGTACTTCCTTACTCTGAGATGTCCCCTAAATTTTGACAAAGCAAAGTATTATACTCTGAGACTAAAATCCCAGAAGTACACTATAGCTAATGGGTGATTGTATTGGAGGGATCCTTTAGGAATTCTGCTACTATTTCTTACAGAGCAGGAGGTGGACAAAGTGATGGTTGAATTTCACGAGGGTTTATGCGGCGGACATTATCGTTGGCGGTCCACAGCTCATAAAATTCTGAAGGTTGGTTTTTTTTTGCCCTGATTATTTGGAGATGTTCATGCTCGTGTTCGGGCATGTGAAAAATGCGAGATGTTCGCAGAAAAGCAGAAGTTTGCTCCTCTGCCACTGATACTAGTGCATATTGAAGATCCATTTCGACAGTGGGGCATTGATTTTATTGGGGAAATCCATCCCGCATCCAACAATCAACACAAATCGATCCTCACCACCACTGACTACTTCACCAAATGGGTTGAGGCAATACCTGTTAGAAACGCCACGGATGCAGTGGTGATTAAATTCATGGAAGAAAATATAATAGTAAGGTTCGAGTGCCCAGTCAAGATCGTCACTGACAACGCTCAAGCCTTTAAGTCTGCCAATTTTATTAATTTCTGTCAATAATATAACATCACTTTGGGACACTCTACGACCTACTATCCCCAGGGAAACGGGTTGGTTGAGTCATCAAATAAAACTTTCCTGAGCGCTCTGAAGAAGACCATAAGCGAGAATCAGAAGAATTGGGACTCCCAACTTAAATTTTCACTCTGGGAAAATAGTATTACCAGCAAGAGGTCCACAGGCAAGTCCCCCTACGAACTGGTATATGGCCGAGCAGCTGTGTTTCCCATCCAACTTTTCTTACCCGTTGCCAGGTTCCTACAAGAGAGTGAGGAGGAGCCGAATGATCTCATCATGAGGATGAATACACTGGTTGAGCTAGAAGAAACCCGAGCCCAAGTAAACAACAGGTTGTCCGACTATCGAGAGAAAATGAAATGCTTGTTTGATCAACGAGCAAAAGATAAAGAAATACAAGTAGGAGACCTAGTTTTTAGGTGGGATGTCAGAAGGGCGGACAAGGATAAACATGGAAAATTCGACCCACCATGGTTCGGACTGTTCAAAGTTGATGAGGTCAAAGGCAACAATACTTTCATATTAGAGAATTTGGAAGGCGATCTGACATCCCTTCTGTCAGGAGACCTAGTGCTGAGGTGGGATGTATCGGGGTTATGCTACGGACCGAGGTGGTGAAACATGCAGTGCAATTAAAGAAGCTCGAATAGAGGGTAAAACTGATAAAAGAGACCAAAAAAGAGAAAATATTAGTGCCAGAGCCACTGCTACCCAGCTGGAGAACCTCAAGAAATTGATAAGAGGAAAGGGGGTTGATAATAACGCTGCACTGCAAATTCTTCTTACCAAGGTAGAAGTGGAAAACTAGGACCTGAAATGAAAGCTGAACATGTCTCGTGAGGAACATGTACAGACAGAGGAACTCGTCCAAGTAGAGAAGGAGAAAGCGGTTCTCACCGACTCACTTGCCCAACAACACGAAGAGAATGTCCAGAAGAACAGGGAGATTGCCAGACTTAAAGATAGGCTGTCAGAATGGAAAGTCAAATGGGACGGGCATACATGCGTGGTTCCTATATTAGGTGATCCCAAGACTGTCCATGAACAGCTCACAAAGGCCATGTCCGATTTAAGGGTGTCAGAAGATGAGATCCGCACAATTCGGTGGCTTGTAGAGGAGTCTGAGGCTGCCCAAGAAACAAACCAGAAGAGGATTTCATCCCTACAAAAAGAGGTGGAAAATCTCCATAAGGAAGCCCAGGAGTAGGATAAAGCCATCAAAGACTTAAAAGGGTAGATCAAGGGTAACATGTCAATCATGGAAGCAAGGTGACTTGTTTGGAAGAGATCATAGTAGAGGTTAAGCTGCATTGAGACCTCCTAGTATTGATAAATGACAAGAAGATTGCGATTCACGAGTTCAAAACT
Organism: Pinus albicaulis; assembly: GCA_034641835.2. Lineage (NCBI taxonomy): Eukaryota > Viridiplantae > Streptophyta > Pinopsida > Pinales > Pinaceae > Pinus > Pinus albicaulis. Next base: position 1,531,767,820 of record CM076579.1, read on the forward strand.
CAATTGCAAGCTGGACGTAGGGAAGGGGAAGAAAAGGCAACAATGGAAAAGAAGTACATTAGGTATCTCAATGAACTCTCCCCTGAAGAATTGCGGGCACAGGGAATGCTTGACCATTTTAGGACAGTTATGGAGGTCGACAGAGTAATTGTAAAAGAAAACGCACGCGCGAATGCACTAGGGTGCTTAGCATTGGTATCAAAGGGAGTGGAGAAGTTCGACCAAGAGTGGGGCAAATTGGTAGAAGTTGGCCTCCCACCATGTTGGGATCCATAGTCAGGCACATTATTTCCGCTAATGGCCTATGATGAGAAAATGTCAAAAATCATGTGCAATGCAGACATATCGTTGGAGAAAAGAGCCCCACTAAAGGCAGAGACCATAATAGCTGTGCTACGCAAGGAATTTTTCCTTCTCTGTCAAGTTAAGAAATTCTTGGCCGTCCGCGTGGATTATACGGAGCTGACTCAGATGCAGTCTCTGTTCGAGACCTACAACACAACGTCATCAACTAGGGAAACTTTGTGGCAAAAGTGTTGTGAGTATGTGAATTCGCCAGTCTCTTCTCCTTCGCAATCGCTGCAACCTCCTCCACCTCGTCCACTTGGATCCTCTTCATCTTCGGTTTGCTCTTGCCGTGCAGAAGGCTCGGGCAATCCCCGACGTATCAAATGATGGATATCATGACTTGGCCCATGCGGCCTGTTTTTAATTTTTGTTTTTCTCATCATCTGTGTAATGTAAAAATGGGTGAAATCTTGATTTCACCCTACGCACTCTCTATATTTCCTGTGTTCTGTTATGCTTTTGTTACAGTCTGTGTTGGACCATACTGTTTAATATGAGATGTCGTTATGCCTCATTATTTTTTATTAGGATTGGAAACTGCCTTATCACCAGAGAATATTTTGTCTCGAAAATATCTGGTCTGAATGTCTATGTAAAACACGATAAAAGACCAAATCGCAGACTAAGAAAAGGTTATGAATTTTCTGGTAGAAGAAGTGTGTAGTCTGCGTATCATATTTTGTAATTTTGAGCTTTTGCTCTTAATGTATATCTGAAGAGCCATTTTGAAGAATAATATAAAGTCTGTTTGTTGCGATAATGGATTCCTACTGAAATGGATGAACAATATGTATATTCTTGATGTGTTTGTTTAGTTTAATGTTCATTGCATTCATATTTTCCTTCTCGTTATTATTGCTTTTGGAATGCGAGTATTCTATAAGTTGGATATGAATTTATCTTCCAATGGTACTCATATCATAATTTACAGTAGCACCTTAAATATAATTCGAGGCACGATTTTCGTTCCAAGTTCCCTTTTACATATCGTTTTCTTCTAAGGTCTTTAAAGGGTGGATTCTTATACTTGTTTAAGCCCACCTCACTTTGAATTTCTCTAATCATTCCACGTAGTTTTTCATCCTGATTAACTTTGATATTTGTTCACTAGTTTCACATTTGTCCCTGTTTGCATCAACTATATTTCATGACTGCTTCAGGCCCATTCTGAGCAGGCCTTTCTCTCTACAACTAAAACTCCCAACTACTACTCTTCTCTCTCTGAGATCCAGGACCACCTTTCAAAATATTTCAGTGCATTTGTTATCAGGAGGTTCCCTTTTACAAGCATGCAGAATAACCTAAACAACCTCCTGTCCTAAGATGTCCTAGGCACTGGCCTTTAGCAACTCGAGGCTGTCTCTAGGAGTACCAACAGGCCCAACAACGTTTCCACTCAACTTCTTAAAGTTGAGTTCCATCGATGTCGACATAGACTTGCAACCCACCATACCAAATCTCTCCAACATCTTCACGACATATTTTCCATGAGAAAGGAAAATATTGGTTGGCCTCTGCCAGACCTTCAAGCCTAGGAAGTAGTGCACCAGTCCTAGGTCTTTCATCTAAAACTCGAAAGCTAGCTCCCTCTTACATTGATCAATGAGAGGGTCAACACGTGTCAGGAAGAGATCGTCCACATAGAGAACCAAAATGAGAGGCCTTTCTCTATCAACCCTAAAATAAAGGTTCGAATAAGAATTACTTCGAGTGAAGCCCAACTTCATCAAGTAGCTATCTATCCTCTCGTACCAAGCCCTGGGGGCTTGCTTCAACCCATAGAGGGCTTTCTTCAACCTGCATACATGGGTGTATTTATCTCAGACTTCGAACCCCAGAGGTTACTCCACATACACCTCTTCCTTTATAGATCCATGCAGAAAAGCGGTCTTCACATCCATGTGATGTAGACTCCATCCTTGCGTTGAAACAAGGGCAATAATAGATTGGATGGTGGTATAGCGGGCCACAGGTGCAAATATATCATCATAATCTATTCCTTATTTTTGAGAGAAGCCTTGGGCAATGAATCTTGCCTTGTACTTTTTCAGCACTTCCATCAGATCCATGCTTGATCTTATAGAGCCATTTCAAGTTGACAATAGATTTGTCCTCCGGTCTTGGGACCACTTCCCTGACATCGTTCTTCATAATGGACTCATATTATTCATGCATAGCAGCCTTCCAAACTTGATGATTTACGACTTCTTCAAATGTTCCAGGCTCAGATTGTACTATCGTGCTCATGGCTGCTAGATACCCTTGGTATCTCTTCGACTTCTTACTTTCAAGGAATGTCCCCCTTGGGGCAATATGTCTCTCGACATCTTCGAGAGTATCCCTAAGCCATGAGGGTATTCTCTTATTTGAAGGAGGTGTATCAATGGGATCCATAGGTCCTTCAACATTGGGAATCAATTCATCCTTTGGCTCTTCCAACTTCCCTGCTTCTTCATCTTCTTTGTCTTCCTTGGAGCTAGGAAGATTTCTTACTTTCTTGAGGGCAACATCTTCATCAAAGGTGACATTGTGGCATATCTCCACTTCTTTTTGACCAGGCACATAGATTCTATATGCCTTCAAAGTTTCACTGTAGCCCACAAATATTCCCTTCTTTCCAGAAGCATCCAGCTTGCTTCTCTTTTATTTCAGCACATGAAAGTAAACAGGACAACCAAAAACTATAAAATGAGAAATATTAGGTTTCCTACTAGAGAAGACTTCTTTAGGAGTTTTGGAGTCCAGAGCAGAATGCGGGCATATGTTTTTAACATACACAATAGTGTTCACAACTTCTCCCTGTAGAAACTTCGGAAGACCTTGGTCACATAGCATGGCGTGGACAACTTCCACAATGGTCCTGTTCTTTCTTTCAGCAACACCATTTTCCTTAGGAGTGCACGCAGTTGTGGTCTCCCTCTTAATGCCAACTTCTCTACAAAATTCATTAAACTCATTTGACTCATACTCGGTCCCATCGTCGGTCCTCAAAACTTTGATTTTCTTCTCGGTTTGATTTTCCACCAAGGCCTTGAGGGTACAAAACCATTTGAATGCTTCGTCCTTCTTCTTCAAAAAATATATCCAGGTCTTGCGGGAGAAGTCATCTGTAAAAGTCATGTAATAGGAACATCCTCCCAAGTATGTCACAGGAAACATACCAGATAAGTCAGAATGTATCAATTGCAAGATATCAGTTGTCTTTGTGACACTTGAGGGGAATGGTCCCCTTGTATGCTTCCCTTCGGCACAACGCTGACATATACCTTCATTATCATCTCTCAATTCAAGCATCCCTGTCACCACCTTCCTTGCTTCGGGAATGGATTTGTAATGAAGTTGTGAAAACCTCTGGTGCCATAACTCTGTTTGAAGAGTTGTATCACATGTCATAGCCCCCAATGGACTTCCTCCAACCTAGTAGTGTATCGACTCTAAAACCAATAGAAAGAGCTTCCTTGAAGTTCTTCTTCCAGATAAGTATTCCATCAACAAATTCCACCTTGAACCCTTTGTCTTCCATTGCCGAAATGGACACAAGGTTCTTCTTCAAATTAGGTATATACAACACATCTTGTAATCAGATGACTTGAACTTGAGATAAATAGAGGGTCACAGTCCCTGTCCCTTTCATAGGATAGATGGCATTATCTCCAAGGATAATTTCTAGATTAGTATCCTTTTCAACCAAATAAGAAAGGGCTTCTCTATAACCAGTGAGGTGCCTTGAAGCACCACTATCAATTAACCAAACATCCAGGGTGTCAAGTGGAGATGCAGCGAAGAGGGCAGATACAAGAATAAAATCATTTCTCTTATTATCAACAACATTAGACTCATCGTACCTGGAATTTCTTGACCTCTTGAAAGGTTGCCCATTTCCATTACGATTAGAGGGAGCCTTCCTTTTTCCTTGGAACCTGTTGTTCCTGCCATTACTTCTCGAGTTGTTGTTTTCATTTTCCCTGGGAGAGTCCCTTCTCTTAGGGCACTCTCTTGCATAGTGACCAGTCTTGTTACAAGTGTAACATCTTCCCTTCCTTCCTTTGGGCCCCGCTCTACCATGGTTTTGATTTCTCAAGCCACCATGGTTTTTCTTCTTTGCATGAGCGACGAAGGCAGTAGGGTCACTTCCATTACCATTAGAGGTATACTCCATCATTCTTGTTTCCTCTTGAGTGCATCTTGTCAATATTTCATCAAAATCAGGAATCAAATTATTATTCAGAATAATGGTATTGACTAAATGCAAATCACGGGGGAGACCTCCAAGTGCAATAAGAACCATCTCTCGATCAGAGATTGCTTCCCCAATAGCTAGGAGGTTATTCTTGATTTCAGTGAGCCTCATAAAATAGGATTGAATCAATTAATCCTTAACCTTCTTGATATTCTTCAATTGATTCTTGAAGAAGAGGATTTGATTAGCATTGCTAGCCCTGAACATGCTCATCAGCTTATCATACATCTCCTTAGATGTCTTCGGCTCAGAAATGTAAGCAACCAAGTGCTTATGAATAGAATCCGAGATAATCATCTTTGCTTTGATTTTCCCTTTTCTATACTTTGTCTTCGTGGCAACCACTGCATTTGATGGAGGCTCTTGAATATTCTCTTGTACATAGTCCATGACATCTTGATCTTCTAGCGCCAAATCCAAGGACATATTCCATGCATGATAATCATACTTATCAGTCAATTTATCATCAACCTTGAAACCCTTGTAGGTTGAGGAGGCCATTTTTCCTTGATAGGATTTATTCCTTTAGAGATAGCTTTTAACACCAGCTTGGACTCTTTGACTTTGTCTTCACCTCAACTCTGATACCATGTTAAATTTAGATAACCATGGTGTTCTATGCTTGATGCACTTTTACTTCAATATTAAAAAGGCCCAATACAAAATAGCAATCACATAAAATTGAAAGTAAAATGCTGATAAAACACAATATAGATCAATAGAAGACAAGCCAAATATATATCAGATTTACAATTCCTTTTGTCCAACAAATATATGAGATATTGTGGTGTTACGATAGTGAGAAAGATGCTTCAACTAGCAAAGTCTTTCTCGGTCAGCCAACACTTTCATGTGTCACACCCACAGCGCTCAAAGACAACTCATCACAAGTCAACGCAAGTCAAACCAAGGACAACGCAAAAAAGTCAACACAGGCAGCGTCAGAAAAGTCAACGCAACAAACTAGGGCTTCGGTCAAACAACCCGAAATTCCTCAATTTTAGTGCCCAGTTGTACGACCTCCTAAAATTGGAATTTCCGCAGAAAATTGGGGTCAAATGACCAAGGGTTGACCATGGTCAACACTACAACAGAAAAGCCCTAAACAAATCATCGCATAAAACAGAAAGCCTTAAACAGATCAGCGCAGAAAACAGCAGCTTCGCTCCACACGTGTGAGGGAAAAAGGCCTCCAAAGGCTATCAAACCAATCATATCACAATGAGAGAATGTGTGATGAGATGATGAGAAAATGACCTCCAAGTCTCTCCAATTTATATTCATCAATGAGGGTGTGTGACACATCTATTAGGCATGTGGGATAAATCTGGCCGACTTTGCACATGTGGAAAATCAATTCAAAATCAATATTCTAGTCATCTGATCAAGATGATATTTAGATCAATCTTGCACCTCTTCGAAAGAGGAATCCAACAAAAATATGACCATCGTCATATGAGTAGTGCAACATGGAGTTTGGACCTAGTTTCCCAAAATTAACACTTATCTTGTGAGTGCAGGAGTCTGTAGCATGCAGTGATTTTTATTCTGAATGAATGGACAACATAATCTTATATGACTTATCCGTGGTGCATGTATTTACATTTAGTAACATAAATAATTATGATCATGTGGATGGCTTGATGAAGTTTGATATTGCTTGGTAAATGACAATTGTTGACCTGACGATAAGGTTTGGTCGATTGATTGCACAATATTGATTTGTTTGAGGCCAAGTATATTAGTTTGCTTAGTGTTATAAATTATGATTGCAGAAAGCATTTCATGGTTTGAAACAAACTCCCTGAGCCTGTCTTGTTTTCATTGACAATTACTTGGTGAAACTTGGAAGTAGTTCAGATCCGAACCTCAAAAGTTGGTCCAAGTTATGCCTTTGATTTTGGTTTTATATATTGATGATCTATTCTTGATAGGTAATGACCCTTTGATGATAAAGTGTTAGAGGGATTTGTCCACTGAGTTAGAGATGAAATATATTCTAGAGATATGAGTCTGCATGGATGCACTGATAATTGTAAGAGCACATTGAGTACATTGTTGAGAAAGCTCCGTTGAGTGATGTTTGAGCAGGTTCTGGATATGACTGTTATATATTGAGATAACAAGAGTGGGATTCGATTGGAAAAGAATCTCGTATATAGCTGGGACAAAGATATCTTCATATATTGAGATAGTGCTGCTGTATGAGACAAGCTTAGGCCTTGTGGTTGCTGCCTCCATGAGAGGGAGGATGAATAAGGTATCCTTTTTGTGACATATTTTTGATCTAACATAATGTTTGATTTTGATGTCCTGCATGAATAGGAAAATAGAGGACTGTTGCTCTTGGTGATGTTTGAGGCAACTCTTTAGTGAGTTGGTTAAGTTGGTACCAGATGTGAGCACATTGATATGTTTATGATCTACAAAGAGCAACATGGATTGATAGATGTGACCCTCCTGAAGAAAGGGTCTGGGCTGATCAAGGACATTGAGTCATCTCATCACCTTTGTCTGAGCTCCTAGTGATCTAGGTGGATATTGGTGGCCACCCATCTATTCCACTTGGACCCCCACCATTGTTTCTTTTAGTTTTTCATTTTCCTTAATTGTAGCACAGTTTACTATTTTTGACAATTTTTTGGGTCTTGAACTTCCGGAGCCGTTTTGAGGCCCTAAACGACATTTTTTAAGTCGAAAGTTGTAGTCCTCAAATAAATCTTTCTAACGAGTTATTGCGCACGTCAAACGAAGATCGTATGCCAAAGTTATGACTTCGGGAAGTTGATGTACCAATTTGCCCCAACGGGGCCCACAAATTTGGCGTTTCATCTCCTAGGGTTAGGTTTTTGGATGTTTAGGGTTTTCCATTGTTTCTCAATAATAAATAGGCCTTTGAGCCTCATTGTAACATAATTAAGAGGCATGTAACTGCCACATCTCTTCTCAGAGATAAGTTGCCATTGCTCGAGCTTTTGTTTGTAAGAATTTTTCAGTTCTGTGATATTAGTGAAATGAAGTGTTGTTTCTGCTGCATCTCTGTATTTATGGTTATATATGTATTCTTTTGTGTTCCTGTCTAAGTTCGAATCACCCAGGGTGAGGAATTGAGATGTAGGGCTGCTGGGGTTGAGGTTTCTTTGGACAACAGGGTATCGCCCCTATCTGTTATCCACAGGGTCGGAGATGTTGCTCCCCTATATTGGTATATGCAGAGTATACCCCGATTGGCATCTGTCTTTCCCACCCATTTGGCCAATGGGTGTTGGCTGCTTGAGTTAGGCACGATCCTTACTATTTATGGTAAGTGGCATCCCTCTCAAGCTAGATATGTAGGGGTTCTACCACTGACTCTTAAAGTTCATGTTGGGAAGATCAATAGATTTCCCCGGGTTGTAGCATTGGGCTCCCCAATATCAGATTTTTTCGGGTCGTAGCATTGGTTCCCATCTGGTAGAGATTCCTGGATCATAGCATTGGCTCCTCACTAGCAGAGTTTCTCGGGTCGTAGCATTGGCTCCCCTCTGGCAAATTTTCCTGGGTTGTAGCATTGGGCTCCCCGATGGCAGAGTTTCCTGGGTCGTAGCATTGGCTCCCCGCTAGTAGAGTTTCCCGGGTTGTAGCATTGGGCTCCCCGCTAGTAGAGTTTCTTGGGTTGTAGTATTGGCTTCCCGCTGGTAGTGATTCTAGGTGGTAGAAGTGGCTTCCCGATGGATAGAGGGTGGTAGATTGAGCTCCCCTTTGATGTCAAATTCTTCTTCTTTTAGATTCGAGAATGTTCAGCATATGAGGAAAGAAAAGCAAGAGATAAGCAAGGATAAGCAAAGATGAACCGGGAAGAGCAACAACAACATTTAATGACGAGATAATTGAGATGGGACATGATATTATGACATGATTGGAATTTCTCCCTAGTTGAGAGGGAGTGTTAATTTTTGCAAGCTCAGTGACAAATTTCAATCATGGGACTAGATTCCTCTTTTCGAGAGGACCAATTTTGACTATTGAAGCGCTTGATTTGGACAAGGAAAAGTATATTTTTGAAGAACAACCCACATGTATACAAAATGACAGGTCGACCCAAAAGAGAAATTGGACACCCATGGATGGCTATAAATACAAGTCAAGTGACCCTCATTTTGACATCATCATCATCATGATCATTTCTTCTTTCTTTGGTTTGGCTTGCACAGGTCAGGGGCTGGGTCGCAAAGTTTGGTTCGTACAGGTCCGAGATTGCAGGGTCTGAGGCTCGCACGTGTGTTCAGGGTTATGGTTTCCAGCCACAGACATGCTTCAGGCAAATTTCAGTCGCAACTGTAGGCACACAAGCTCATGTGTGTGGTTGGAGGGTTTTAGTCGCACACACATCACTCTTACCGTGCAATTGGAAGCTAGGGTTTGAGTTTTGCATTTGACCGCAAATCTTGTCAGTTGACCCCAGAGTTCGACAGTTGACCGCAGATAATGACAGTGGATTGTGTGCTTCTGAATCAAGGTTTTGATTATTAGCATTTTGGTTTCATCTCATGGATGTTGTTTAGTTGATTTTGCTAGATATGCTTATGATTGAAGATATGGATCATTGTACTCTCTCTTTGTTGAATCATTCAATGACAATCTAATAAGAAGAAGAATTTAAAAGGGTTTTCCCCATAGTGGGTTTTGCGCTGTTCTCCGACCAATCCTAGTGTATCTATGTGTGAATGCTTTTCTTCTATTGTTCCTTTATGTTCCGCTGCATTGATGATGATATTGTTCTTTCTCTATTGTTGCATTTGTTGCTGAATAATGTAATGATTGATGTGGGGTGAATTTAATGTGTAAATGAAGAAATGCAATTATCTAAAGTAAAGAACAATATAGCCCTAAGAAAAATTAACACCATCCTTCATTGTGCTTCACTTCATGTATTTTTTCTCTTACATAGGAAATGGTCAGAGGAACGATAACATATCTGTCATTTAAGAAGCAAGGTGGAATAGATATAATCTTATTGTAGCCTTTGCCACCTCCACCACTTGTACTTGCCTTGGCCCTGCTTTTAGATTTCTTGGATGATAATGTGATCAATCAACATGTGAATATTTATTTTTCCAAAGAAAAAATGTATTATATTTGATATTTCTGAGATGAAATCATAATACATATAGTTTTCCATGAAGGCTCAAAATGGGAGTTAACAGAACCAAACTTGCAGTACATAATTACAGTCCTCATACATGATCAAAAACACAAACCAAGGGCTTAAGACTGCCCTTTTCTGGACAACAAAACAAAATTTTTCCAACAACTATAATAGCCCCATAGGACAAATGATCATGCCTCATACACTACTAGCCAAAGGCTCAACAACCATTAAAATATTGATAACAGGGATTCTGAAAGCAACAAGTTGTCCTGTATTCCTGTTCCAAGAGCATGCCTTTCTGCAAAGAAGGGCCTCTTTTGACAATCTGTCAGCCTGTGAGTTTATTTCGCTGAAGATATGATTGATGGAGATATCTACAAACTGACTTCTTAGCTCTAGAAATCTGTTCATAATGGAAGTTAAAGCTAGATTCTTAATTCTACTATTTCTATTTGTTGCCCAATTCCTCAATAGCTTTTGAGTCTCCCATTACTTGATTTTTATCTGAGGTCTTATCAGCTCCAGATTTTTGAACGATCCAAAGAACAAAAAATGCAGCTCTATTATTGGACCCCTGCCTATCACCAAATTTATAAGAAAATAAATGAAAAGAATTGAAAAATAAAAGGACTCTTGCTCCACATTTTGTTGGAAATATATTCACTACTGAGAATGGGGGAGGGGGTAGAGGGGTTTGAATTAGTAGTGGTGGCCTTTATATCAATTTTAACCAATTTAAAACTTTTTCTTAACCTCAAATATCCATGCACATCCACAACGTTAGTTCATCAAAATATGTGAGAAACAATAAACTGAAAACATAATAACCACAAGACATAGCCATGAGAAATACAAACATGCACACATAAGAACACAAGTATTTCTGGTGGAAACCCTTTTGGGAGAAAACCACCCTACTGCTGCTGCGCTGCTCAATTGTTTTTGTTATCTGTTGAATAAATTGTTACGTGGATTAGCTACACCCATAGCCGGAAGAATCGACTTTCTCTACAGTATGCTGGCAACTATCAATTCAGAACATTGTTTCTCTTGCGGATCTACGGACTACCATCCGCTGGAAGCTCCCACGATCAACGATCTTCGCCCAACCACCATTGGACTGTCCAACTCTTAGTGGTGGCCTTTATATTTATTTTTACCAATTTAAAACTTTTTCATAACCTCAAATATCCATGCACATCCACAACATTAGTTCATCAAAATATGTGAGAAGCAATAAACTGAAAACATAATAACCACAATACATAACCATGAGAAATACAAACATGCACACATAAGAACACAAGTATTTCTGGTGGAAACCCTTTCGGGAGAAAACCACCCTACTATTGCTGCGTTGCTTAATTATTTTTATTATCTTCTGAACAAATTGTTACATGAATTAGCTACAACCATAGCCGGAAGACTCAACTTTCTCTACAGTATGCTGGAAACTATCAATTCGGAACAATGTTTCTCTCGCGGATCTACGGACTACCATCTGTTGGAAGCTCCCACGACCAACGATCCTTGCCCAACCACCATTGGACTGCCCAACTCTTAGTGGTGGCCTTTATATCAATTTTCACCAATTTAAAACTTTTTCTTAACTTCAAATATCCGTGCACATCCACAACATTAGTTCATCAAAATATGTGAGCAATAATAAACTGAAAACATAATAAACACAAGACATAAACATGATAAATACAAACATGCACACATAAGAACACAAGTATTTCTAGTGAAAACCTTTTCGGGAGAAAACCACCCTACTTCTTCTGTGCTGCTCAATTTTTTTTGTGAACAAATTGTTACATGGATTAGCTACACCCATAGTCGGAAGACTCGGCTTTCTCTACAGTATGCTGACAACTATCAATTCGAAAAACTGTTTCTCTCGTGGATCTATGGACTACCATCCGTTGGAAGCGCCCACGACCTATGATCCTCGCCCAACCACCATTGGACCGCCCAACTCTTGTTGGATGAAGAAAACTCTTCATACTATACCAAATCACTGTCTATACTGAAGCCTCCACGCCTTCACTCCCTCCATGAGAACCAAGTTTCACAATATTTCAAATTGGGTTCTCAATTCACTCAACATGAGCAATCCAATAGCTCTAGCATTCTGCTTATCAAATTTGAATCAAACTCTAATTCGAAGGGGGGAATTTCTTCACTCCAACTCACACCAAAATACTCTCCAAAACATACAACAAGGCTGCCAAATTTCTGCCACAACCAACACACAAATTCTGAATCTTCTTCCCAATTCTATCTCTGATTTTTGTTCACAAATCTCTGATATATATCTGCATAAAATATGTGAGCAGTTGCTGCATACTCTACATACTCACAATGGCATACTCTCACACTCTCACAATAGCCAACCAAATGAACTCAAAGCCTTCCTCTATTTATCATTTTTCTGAGATGATTAACTCAGTAAATGCAACACGTTATGGAAGAATCAAAAAATCCATTCACACATCTGAATTCACTTGGATGTAGACCCTTGACTTGGTCAAGCCACTCTCTCCACTAACCTTTTGACATTTTAAACTTTAATTCTAAGTTGCAGGAAACGTGGGTCCCATCCCTGTTTCTGGAAAAAAACGAAACGGAAATGCGGAACCCATACCGTACAATCGAGAAACACGTTTCCAGCCATACTGGCAACGTTTCCCATATGGGAAACGTTGCCAGTACGGCCGGAAACGCGTTTCCCGGCTTTATGGTCGCGTTTCCTCCCAAAACAATGACTTAACTTGATTTTATTTATTTATTTATTTTTTTTTATTTTTTTTATTTGCAGTTTTCGTACAATGTATTATTATTTTAATTATTCTATTTGGCTCTAGGATGCTTCTAGATGGCTTTCTAAAATTATAAAAAGGAAATTCGCCTCATTCTCTCATCACACGAATTGAGCTAGTCGTTTTACTTGGAGAAGAGCGATTTTGGTAAGGAGAAAGGAGGAAGAGAGTAGTGCTTCAGCTTGGGTGCTTTCACCATTGAGAAAAGGAGATTTTAGCAACAAGAGAAAGAGATTTGAAAAGTAGACTTGGAGTGAGAAGTTTCCAGCTACGACATTCTTGGTTTTTGGCTTAGCTACAACCATATTTCTCTTGTTTTTTCTCTCATTTTGGGGTAGTTTCAGCTATAGAAAATTAATTTGGCTAAGAAGTATTCAATTTCTTGGTTTTTTCCTCATGTTTTGTCTATTTTTCGAGGGTTTATGCTACCAAAATTATAAAAAACGTTTTTTTATTTATGGATTTGTTTTTTTAATTTTTTTGTAGCAATGGCTTCTTCCATCCAAGGTTCAAGTGCAAACGCCAAGGCCAACCCAAGGGCTGAATATTATTCTCTTTGGAGGCATGTTGAGAAGCTGCAAAGATGTGGAGGTGGTGGCTCATGGGAATGGTGGTGTACTCTTTGCAATAATTCTTATAAGGGCTCTTACCCAAGAGTTAAAGCACATCTTTTGTATGGAGGAGGATAGGGGATTGTAGGTTGCATGAAAACATCAGACCCTATGGCAAGGAGGGAATATCAAAGAGAGAAAGATCGGGCAGATGGAATTAAAAGAAAGCATGATGATCTTAGTCAAGCTAAAAATCCAGCAAACATTGAGCCAAGGATTGTAATTGAAGTAAGGAAGAGGAGATGCGCTTAACAACCAGAACAACCACCATCCAGAGGGGCATCTAGTACAGTTCAAGATAGCAGAATTGATAAACTGGTGAGTGTGCAAGGAAACGAAGAAGCTGATTCCAGAGTGGCTCGGTGCATCTATGCATGTGGTCTCCCATTCAATGTTGTTCGCTCTCCTTACTGGCAAGATATGATAAGGGCAGTTAACAAAGCTCCTCAAGGGTACAAGGGGCCCAATTATGAGAAAGTTAGAACTCAGCTTCTAAAAAATGAGAAGGATCTTGTGGAGGATGTGTTATCACCAATTCTTTCTTCTTGGAGTAGCTCTGGGGTTACCATAGTCTCAGATTGATGGATAGATACAAGGTGTAAACCATTGATAAATATCATTTCCACTTCACCAAAAGGAGCAATGTTTCTAAAGGCAGAAGACTCCTCGGGAGAGGTAAAAGATGCACAATTCATTGTTGATTTCATTATCAAATCTATTGAACAAGTTGGTCCTAACAGGGTGGTGAAAGTTATCACGGATAATGCACCGGTATGCAAAGCTGCAGGTTTGATTATTGAGGGGAGGTATGACCACATCTTTTGGACACCCTGCATTGTCCACAATCTAAATCTGATCTTCGAGGAGATCGAAAATAAAGTTCCATGTATATAGGAACTCACAGGGGAAGCAAGGGAAATTGTTAAATTCATCACCAACCACCACCAGTCTCAAGAAATATTTCGAGAGTAATCAAAATTGGAGTTGTTAAAGTTTGAAGGTTTCTGTGGTGTGAGTTTTGAACCGTTGAATTCAGAATTTCTGCAGTATGCATTTTTGCATCTATGTTTCGGGTCTAGATCAAGACCCATCATCAGGACAAATCCTGCCAAGAAGAGAGGAGGTTAGATGCAATAAATATAAGAGGTGAATGGAGGGATGAGGAGAGAGAGTTTTGTAATGTAGGCTCGGATGCCCAACAGATGTGTCACACACCCTCATGATGGATATATATACAGGAAAATTTGGAGAGATTTTTATTATCATCACAACTCACATCTTCCTCTCTCATCTAGGAATACGAGCTACCAAGAAGGACGAATTTAATCCACACGTGTGAAGGACGAAGAGGACAAACTGTACGGTCAAGCTGAAGTACGGATTTGCTGCTGCTAGGGTTTCGCAATAACTTTGACCAGCGTTGACTTTGGTCAACGCTTGGTCCAAACAAGCTGAAAATTGGTGGAAGGTTCGATTTATGAAGGCCGTACTACCTGGCACAAAAATCGAGGTCAAAGGGTTGACCGTTTTGCTGCTGCGTTGACTTTTAGCTTGCTGCCCCCGCGTTGACTTTTCAGGACAACGTTGACTTTTGCAGAGTTGACTTGGGTTGACTCATCTACAGATTGGAGGGTTGTTGTGACACATGCTGGGCTGGCTGACCAAAGGAGACTTTGCTGGTTGAAGCATCCTGTTGACCGTCGAAACGAATACACACATTTTTCCTGTTTCTGATTTGTCTTCTGTAAGATCTACTTATATGTTCTATCTGCATTTTGCTTACCTACTTGTATGATTGCTGAAATAAAAGTGAAATTGCTTCTAGCATAGAACATCTACAAAACTTAACATGGTATCAGAGGTGAGGTGAAGACAAACTCAATCTATAGCAATCATCATCGAAGGAAATGGGTTCCACTAGTCTTGAATTCAAGGAGAATGACAAGCTGACTGGAAGTGATGACTTCCATCCCTGGAAGATGATATTAGATCTCAAATTAGAAGATCATGATCTCCTGGATCATGTGACAGGGAGGATTCAAGAACCTCCATCCAATGCCTCTGCTACTGTTAGAAACAAGTATAAGAAGGGAGAAATCAAAGCAAAGCTGCTGATCAGGGAATCCATAAATAAGAGTCTGGTTGCCTACATATCTGAACTAGGCACATCCAAGGAGATGTATGACAAATTGATACTTATGCTTCAAGTAAACAATGTGAACCAAGTGCTATTCCTCAAGAACAAGTTGAAGAATATGAAGAAGGGCCGAGATGAGTCTGTTCAAACTTTCTTTCTGAAGTTGACCGAAACCAGGAACAATCTGCTAGCTATTGGGGAGATAATAGCTGATCGTGAGAAGGTTCTCACCGCACTTGGAGGACTTCCATATGAATGGCAAGTATTCACAACTACTATTCTCAACAATAATACCATTCCTAACTTTGATGAGCTTCTGTCAAGATGTGTGCAAGAAGAAACAAGGATGAAGGAATTTGATAATGAAAGAAATGCTGCCTATGGTGCTCATTCCCGAAAGAAGAACTCTGGTGGTTCTAAGGACAAAAGAAGGACAAAGACTCAAGAGAAGAAGGGTAAATGTTTCACCTGCCATAGGCCTGGACACTATGCTAGAGAATGCCCCTCCAAGGAGGATTCTCCCGATAGTGACGATAACAACAACAACCGAAGGAATGGGAATCAAAGAAATGACAAATCCAAAGGAAAGAGGAAGGCTCACTTTGGAGGAAACAATCAACCTTCTAAGAGGTCCAGAAATACCAGGTATGAGGAGTCTAATGTTGTTGATAAAAGAAATGAGTATATTCTGGTATCTGCTCTCTCAGCTGCATCTCCGCCCGACACTATGGATGTCTGGCTAATCGATAGTGGTGCCTCAAGACACATCACCGGATTCAAGGAAGCACTTTCCGACATGGTTGAAAGGGATACTAATCTAGAAATTATCCTTGGGGATAATGCCACTTATCCTGTGAAAGGGACAGGGACTGTGACCCTCCACTTGTCCCAAGGACAAGTCCTCCGTTTGCAAGATGTACTCTATGTACCCAAATTGAAGAAGAACCTTGTGTCTGTATCTGCCATGGAAGACAAAGGATTCAACGTTACTTTCTCTAATGGAAAGGTGCTCATGTGGAAGAAGAGCTTCAAGGAAGCTATCTCAATTGCTTCTAGGGTTGGTACACTCTATCAGGTTGGAGGGAGTCCGTTGGGAGCTATGACTTGTGATACTATCCGACAAACCGAACTATGGCACCGAAGATTTGGAAAGCCCTTCCCGAAGCAAGGAAGGTGTATGTAAGGGCTGTGCTGAAGAATATAACATAACAAGGGGACCTTCTTTTCCCTCAAGTGTCACAAAGACATCTGAGATATTGCAACTGGTCCATTCTGATATTTCTGGTATGTTGCCTGTAACATCCCTGGGGGGATGTTCTTACTATATGACATTTACTGATGACTTCTCTCGCAAAACCTGGATCTTTTGAGGAAGCCATCCAACATCAAGTCTGGAAGGATGCTATGCATGAAGAATATGAGTCTATTATGAAGAATGATGTCTGGGATGTGGTCCCGAGACCGAAGGACAAATCTGTTGTCACTGCGGAATGGCTCTACAAAATCAAACATGGATCTGATGGGAGTGCTGAAAAGCTTAAGGCAAGGTTTGTTGCCCGTGACTTCTCTCAAAAGGAAGGAATTGACTATGACGATATATTTGCACCTGTGGCACGATATACCACCATCCGATCAATCATAGCCCTTGCTGCTACGCAAGGATGGAGTCTTCATCAGATGGATGTCAAGACCGCTTTTCTGCATGGTGCAATAAAGGGAGAGGTGTATGTGGAACAACCTCTGGGATTTGAAGTTCAAGATCGAGACACTTATGTCTCAGAAAAGGTAGCAGGAAGCCTCATTCTAGTACTATATGTGGATGACCTCTTCGTGACTGGTGATGACCCTCTCATTCATCAATGTGAGAGGGAGCTTGCTGCTGAATTCGAGATGAAGGACCTAGGACTGATGCACTATTTACTAGGCCTGGAGGTCTGGCAGAGACCTGGAGAGATTTTCCTTTCTCAAGGAAAATATATTGTGAAGCTTCGGAAAAGATTTGGAATGGTGGCCTGTAAGTCCGTGTCGACACCGATGGAACTCAACTTTAAGAAGTTGAGGAGCAACGTTGCTGGGCCCGTCCTACTGAGTATCGTGAACTCATAAGGACCCTGATGTTCTCAATGAACACTTGTTCGAACATATGCTGTGCAGTGAACACTTTGAGTCAACACATGGTTGATCATAACATTCACTGGGTTGGTGCCAAGAAACTCTTGAGATATCTCTGTGGCACGATAGACCATGGGCTGAGATACACTGCCGAGAGCATGACACTCCTTGGATATACTGATGCCGATTGGGCTAGCAGTGTGGTGAATCGTAAGAGCACATCTGGATGCTACTTCACAAGTAGATCTGCTTCAGGCTGGAAACAGGAGTCGGTAGCCTTGAGCACCGCTGAGGTCAAATACATTGCAGCATGTATGGCCTGTTGTGAAGTCACTTGGTTGCGAAAGCTCTTCAGTGAGTTGTTCGAGCATGTGCTAGATGCCACCGTTATCCTTTGTGATAACTAGAGGGGGATTCATTTGTCATAGAATCCCGGGTTCCACGATTGATCCAAGCATGTTGATGGCTGATACCACTATCCGGGATATGGTACAGTGAGGCGCCGTAAGGCTCGATCATATAGGAACTGATGAGCAGGTCGCGGATATTCTCACAATGCCCTTGGGGAAGGTCATGTTCCTAACCTTCCGTGAGAATCTTGGAATCGTGGAAAGACCCTATGATGTGGGTCCTGTTGGACGATGAGCTCTGGGAGCTCTGGGAGCTCTGGGGGGCTTTGGGGAGAGCTTCTTGGAGCTATGGGCAACCACAAGGCTAGGCTTGCCAACCTTGGTGGTGTGCTTGGACCCCACTGTTGTGATTTTGAGTTGGTTCACCTCTCATTTTCTGTGCCCCGTATGCATCCCACCCATTGAGTTCAGGGCTCATGGGAAGTACCTCTCATTTGGCCAATGAGGTGTGGAAAAGTTAGAGACTATTAGCAAAGACTGATGGACGCATCAGAGATTGCCGTACTCTCTATCTAGGATGGCACGGCCCAACCACTTGATCTGGGATCAAGATTTGTGAGGTCTGGGACCTCTGGACTGACTATGTCAGTCGGGGGATGATGTCTTTGTGACTGACCCACTTCTGTTCTGAAATAAAGAAGCCAGCAAAGCAAGTTTCGGCGGGATGACGCACGAGGTTGATTGCACTAATAGATGGAGTTCTCCCTAGTTGAGAGGGAGTGTTAAATTTGGACAACTAGGTCCAAACTCCATATTAAGATGCTCAGATTAAGAGGCTAATATTTTTTGTTGGATTCCTCTTTCTGAGAGGTGTAAAATCCATATAAAATATGTCTTAATCCGATGAGCAGAACTTATATTTTGAATTTATTATTTTTAATAAATTATATGTGCAAGGTCGGCCAGTTTTGTAATGTAGGCTCGCATGCTCAACAGATGTGTCACACACCCTCATGATGGATATATATACAGGAAAAGTTGGAGAGATTTTCATCATCATCACAACTCACATCTTCCTCTCTCATCAGGAGTACGAGCTACCAAGAAGGACGAATTTAATCCACACGTGTGAAGGACGAAGAGGACAAACTGTACGGTCAAGCTGAAGTACGGATTTGCTGCTGCTAGGGTTTCGCAGTAACTTTGACCAGCGTTGACTTTGGTCAATGCTTGGTCCAAACAAGCTGAAAATTGGTGGAAGGTTCGATTTATGAAGGCCGTACTACCTGGCACAAAAATCGAGGTCAAAGGGTTGACCGTTTTGCTGCTGCGTTGACTTTTAGCTTGCTGCCCCTGCGTTGACTTTTCAGGACAACGTTGACTTTTGCAGAGTTGACTTGGGTTGACTCATCTACTGATTGGAGGGTTATTGTGACACATGCTGGGCTGGCTGATCAAAGGAGACTTTGCTGGTTGAAGCATCCTGTTGACCGCCGAAACGAATACACACATTTTTCCTGTTTCTGATTTGTCTTCTGTAAGATCTACTTATATGTTCTATCCGCATTTTGCTTATAGTCAATTAAATAATATTTAATTTGTTTTTATTAGGTTTTGGAGGCATCTAGAAGGGTTCTAAAGTTATAAAAGGAGGCTTAGCCTCATTCTCTCATCACACAAATTCAGCAAGTCGATTCTCACTTGGTGAAGACGATTTTGGAGAGGAGGAAGGAGGAAGAGAGTAGTGCTTCATCTTGGGGGTTTTCACCATTGAGAAAAGGAGATTTCAGCAGCAAGAGAAAGAGATTTGAGGAGCAGATTTGGAGTGCGAAGTTTCCAGCTATGGCATTCTTGGTTTTTGGCTTAGCTGCAGCCATATTTCTCTTGTTTTTTCTGGAATTTTGGGGTAGCTTCAGCTACATAAAATTATTTTGGGTAAGTAGCATTCAATTTCTTTGTTTTTTCTCATTGTTTTGTCTATTTTTCAAGGGTTTATGCTACCAAAATTTTAAAAAACGTTTTTTATTTATAGATTAGTTTTTTATTTTTTTTGCAGCAATGGCTTCTTCCATTCAAGGTTCAAGTGCAAACCCCAAGGCCAACCCAAGGGCTGACTATTATCCTCTTTGGAGGCATGTTGAGAAGTTGCAAAGATGTGGAGGTGGTGGCTCATGGGAATGGCGGTGTACTCTTTGCAATAATTGTTACAAGGGCTCTTACCCAAGAGTGAAGGCACATCTTTTGCATGGAGGAGGACAGGGGGTTGCAGGTTGCATGAAAACATCTGACCCTTTAACAAGGAGGGAATATCAAAGAGTGCAAGATCAGACTGATGGAATCAAAAGAAAGCATGATGATTTTAGTCAAGCAGCTAAAAATCTAGCAAACAGTGAGCCAAGGATTGTAATTGAAGCAAGGAAGAGGAGAGGTAGTGGCACTCAACAACCAGAACTACCACCATCTAGAGGGGCATATGGTATTGTTCAAGATAGCAGGATTGCTAAGCTGGTGAATGTGCAAGGAAGAGAAGAAGTTGATTCCAGAGTGGCTCGATGCATCTATGCATATGGTCTCCCATTCAATGTTGTTCGCTCCCCTTACTGGTAGGATATGATAAGGGCAATTAACAAAGCTCCTCAAGGGTACAAGGGGCCCAACTATGAGAAAGTTAGAACTCAACTTCTAAAAAATGAGAAGGATCTTCTAGAGGATGTGCTATCACCAATTCGCTCTTCTTGGACTAGCTCTGGGGTTACCATAGTCTCAAATGGATGGACAGATACAAGGCGTACACCATTGATAAACATCATTGCCACTTCACCAAAAGGAGCAATGTTTCTAAAGGCAGAAGACTACTCGGGAGAGGTAAAATATGCACAATTCATTGCTGATGTCATTATCAAATCTATTGAACAGGTTGGTCCTAATAGGGTGGTGCAAGTTATCACGGATAATGCACCGGTATGCAAAGTTGCAGGTTTGATTATTGAGGGGAGGTATGACCACATATTTTGGACACCCTGCATTGTCCACAATCTGAATCTGATCTTAGAGGAGATCGACAATAAAGTTCCATGGATAAAGGAACTCACAGGGGAAGCAAGGGAAATTGTGAAATTCATCACCAACCACCTCCAGTCTCAAGCAATATTCCCAGAGTACTCCAAATTGGAGTTGTTAAAAGTTGCTGAGACAAGATATGCCTCAAACTTCATAATGTTGCGCCGCCTTGTTGAGGTTAAGAAAGCATTAGTGTCTATGGTGGTGAGTCAGCTTTGGGTTGAGTGGAGATAGGCAGATTCAGAGCAGGGAACTGCGGTGCGTATATTGTGCCTTGATGAGGATTGGTGGAGCAAGGTAGATTTCTTGCTACTATTCACAACCCCTGCATTTGAGCTTATTCGGCATGTTGACACCAACCAACCTTTCTTAGGAGAGGTATATGATGGCATGGATTCCATGGTTGAGAAAACTATGGAAATTATTTCACAGGAGTCACCACAACTTTTGTTTGTAGATGGTCAGTTTGTCGAATTAATCAACAGAATCATTGTTGACAGGTGGAACAATTTCAACACTCCATTGCATACTTTAGAACATGCCTTAAACCCAAAATTTTATGATGAGGAACTTATTGCTCAAAGCAATGGGAAGAGGAAGGCACCCCATAAGGATAGAGAGGTGGCTAATGGGGTGAAAAAAGCCCTTATGAGAATTTTTCCAGCTCATCTACACAGGGAGGTGAAGGAGGAATTTGCCAGTTTTGCTGCAGGTATAGATGATTATTCAAATATATCATCTTTGGAGGAGAGAAGCACCAAGAATCCAGTTAGGTGGTGGATTTGTCATGGAGTAAATGGTGTACATTTGCAAAACCTTGCCAATCACGTCCTTTCACAAGTGGCAAGCTCTTCATCAGCAAAAAGGAATTGGAGCACCTATGGTTTTATTCATTCTGTGAAGCGCAACAGGTTGGGCTCACAGAAGGCATAGGATCTTGTTTATGTGCACTCCAACCTTCGCCTTGCATCTTGTAGGGGTCCAGAATATGGAAATGGTCCTTCTAAGGAGTGGGATGTGGAACCAGAAAATCCTAATTTGGATCTCTCTCTTGTTGCCTTGAATATTGAGGACCAAGATCATAGAAGTGGAATTGGCCAAACATCTTCTTCAGCTACACCATCCACTATTGAGCATGCTTCTGCTGCTATATTTGATGAGAATTCTGATAATAAGTATTAGACTTTAGTCTTCTGACTTTATTGCACTTGCAACCTCATATATATAATAAAGGCTGATTTTGACATTTTGATATAAAATAAAGGCTGGTTTTGGAGGTTCCGATATTACTATTTTCATTATGTGTCTGTTATCAATGATCATTCATGAGTAAACGTATTGTAACTTGTAAATTTGTAATAGTTTATGCTTTGAATTTATGATTTATCATATATGTTTTAAAGTTTAAACTTGTATGATTTCACATAACATTTCTTAAATGTCCTAAATTATAATTTAAATTTAAATTATAT